>PVJS01000667.1:18733-119852 GCA_004027185.1 Glis glis | reverse complement strand
ACTTCTGATTTTTTATTGATTTTATATCTAGATAATTTGCTGAATTTGTTAATCAGTTCTACAAATCTTTTGATTGAGTTTATTGGTCTTCTAAGTATAGGATCAAGTCATCTGAAAATGAAGATGATTTCAGTTCTTTTCCTATTTGCATTCTTTTGATTTCCTTCTCTTGCCTTATTGCTCTGGCTAGAGTCTCAAGTACTATATTGAAAAGGAGTAGTGATAGTGGGCATCTTTGTCTTGTTTCTGATTTTAAAGGGAATTCTTGTAGTTTTTCCCCATTCAATATGATGTTGGGTTTGGGTTTATTGTATATATATTGCCTTTAAGATGTTGAGGTAAGTTCCTTCTATTCCGGTTCTATGCAGTGTTTTTTACATGAATGAGTGTTGGATTTTGTCAAATGCTTTTTCAGTGTCTATTGAAAGGATCATGTGATTTTTGTCCTTAGTTCTGTTTATGTGGTGGATTACATGGATTGTCTTTTGTATGTTGAACCAGCCTTGCATCCCTGGGATGAACCTGACTTGGTCATGGCGTATAATTTTCATGTGGTTTTGAATGCACATTCCTAGTATTTTGTTTAGAAGTTTTGCATTTAGGTTCCTCAATGATGTTGATCTATCATTTTCTTGAGCTATCTTTATTTGGTTTTGGTATCGATGTGATTCTGGCTTGATAGAATGATTTGGGAGAATCCCATCTCTTTCTATTTCATGGAATAGATTGAGAAGTCTTGGGATTAGATACTCTATAAGTGTTTTATAAAATTTAACTGGGAATCCATCTGTATCTAGGCTTTTCTTTGATGGCAGACTCTTTATTGCTGTTGCAATCTCTTTGATTGCTATTGTTAAGTTTAAATTTTCTATATATGCTTGATTCAATTTAGGAAGAAAATTTTATCAATTTCTTCTATGTTTTCCATTTTGTCGGAGTATAGTTTTTCAAAATAGTTTCGATAATCCTCTGGATTTCTGTGATGTCTGTGGTAATTTCTTTTTCATCTCTTATTTTAGTAATTTGGGTGTTGATTCTCTTTCTTTTGGTTAGGTTGGCTAATGGCTTATCTATCTTGTTTATTTTCTTGGAAGGCCAGCTTTTGGTATTGTTGAAATATATACATATATATATATATATATATATATATATATATTGTTGTTGTTGTTCTCTATGTCATTGATTTCTGCTCTGATTTTAATGATTTCTTGTCTTCTACTGACTTTGGGATTAGACTGTTCCTGCCATTCACAATAACCTCAAATACAATAAAATACTTAGGAATGCATCTAACCAAGGAGGTAAATACCTCTATAATAAAAATTATAAAACACTAAAGAAAGAAATTGAAGAAGATCTTAGAAGATAGAAGGATCTTCCATGCTCTTGGATAGGTAGAATAAATATCAAAATGGTTGTCCTTCCAAAAGTGATCTACAGGTTCAATGTAATCCCTATTAAAATACCATGGTCATTCTTCACAGATATTAAAAAATCAGACCTTAAATTCATATGGAAGAAAAAAAGACCCAGAACAGCCAAAATAGTTCTTAGCAGTAAGAACCATGCAGGAGGCATCACAATACCTGGCTCCAAACTATACTACAGAGCCATAGTAGTAAAAACAGCATGGTATTGGCACAAAAGCAGACACACAGACAAATGGACCAGAATAGAAGATTCAGAAACAAATCCACTTACTTACAACCAATTGATTTTTGAAAAAGGGGCCAAAAACATACACTGGAAAAAAGATAGTCTTCTCAACAAATGGTGTTGGCAAAACTGGTTATCTACATGCAGAAAAATGGAACTAAATCCCACTTTCTCACCCTGCACAAGAGTCAATACAAGGTGGATCAAAGACCTGGAAATTAGACCAGAGACTTTGCAGTTACTTGAAGAGGGCATAGGGCCAACACTCCAACATATAGGCATGGGTAAAACCTTCCTCAACAAGACCACAAAGGCACAAGAAATTAAATCAAGGACTAATGCATGGGATCGCATTAAACTGAAGAGCTTCTGTGCAGCAAAGGAAACTATCAAGAACCTCAAGAGAGAGCTGACAGGACGGGAGAAGATCTTTGCCAACTACTACTCTGATAGAGGACTAATATTTAGACTATACAAAGAACTCAAGAAACTCACTGCCCAAAACCCCCAAATAACCCAATTAAAAATGGGAAAGGGAACTAAATAGAAACTTCACAAAAGAAGAAATAAAATGGCCAATAAATATATGAAAAAATGTTCAACATTAACAATCAGAAAGATGAAAATCAAAACTTCCCTGAGATTTCACCTAACCCCAACTAGAATGGCAATCATTAAAAACACAAACAGTAATAAATGCTGGCAAGGATGTGGAGAAGTAGGAATTCTGATACATTGTTGGTAGGATTGAAAAATTAGTGCAACTACTATAGAAAACAGTATTGAGGGTCCTTAGAAGAATGGGAATGAACCTACCATATGACCCAGCTATACCACTCCTAAGTATCTACCCAAAAGAATTTAAACCAGACTACCATAGTAATGCATGCATATATATGTTTCTAGTTGCACAATTCATAATTGCCAAACTATGGAACCAGCTAAGATGTCCATCAACAGATGAATGGATTACAAAATTATGGGCTATATACATAATGGAATTTTACTCAGCCATAAAGAAGAACAAAATTATGTCATTTGCAGGGAAACGGATGGAACTTGAGAATACTGTGCTAAGTGAGACTAGTCAGTCACAAAAAGTGAAAGGTCGGATGTTCTCCCTCATATATGGAAGCTAGGGAGAAATTGGTATACAGGAGGGACTCTAGACAAAATAGGAGAAACCTTAGTGGAGTTGAAGAGGGGACCTAACTGAAGGAGATGGGAGGGGAGAGGAAGACTTGAAGAGAGAAACGTCTCAATGGGCATGATGTACATACACAAACTTATAAAAGCCAATCACTATGTTGACCACTGGAAGGTGGGGAGGGAGAGGGAGTGGGGTGGGAGCTGGGGGAGGGCTCACCGAGTGCTGTGTGCACGTATGCCTCCATCACCCTGAACTTCATCAAGATGTATGAACCAATAAAAAGCAAACAAAAAAGGCATGATGCTAGCTCAGTGTGGTGGTACACACCTGAGATCCCAGTACTTGTAAGGCTGAGACAGGAGGATCACAGGTTCAAGGCCAGCCTCAGCAACATAGTGAGAGTCTTAGCAACCTAGCGAGACCCTGTTTGCAAACAAAAAATAAAAAGAGCTGGAGTGTGGTGTAGCTTTGAGGTAGAATGCCCCTGGGTTCAATCTCCAGTACAAAAAAAGTAAAAATAAAAGGTATGATGTGTTTTGGGGAAAGGGGGATAAGCTGAAGCTGTGGTGTGATCACCTTGCAAATCTGGAGGTGTTCACGTCCAGGTTCCTAGACAAGGTTAACGTACAGCCTGTGAGGAAGGTGAAGGGTAAGAATTTGAAGGTTTTATCTTGTCTAAAGTTGTGAAGACTCACAGCTGAGCAGCAGTAAAGTCCCCTAAGCCGCTCTGGGGACGGCACCCCACCACTTCCCAGACCCCAACACAGTCTGCTCCACAGGACTTCCTTATGCTATTGTGCATGCCTCAGCAGAAGAAAGACACACCAATAGCACCGAATGCTCCCATTGGTTCTTCTGAAAATGGTAACCATGTAACGTCAGTGTCACTTTGTCACATGCAGGGTCTGCTTTCCTGCCCCCAGGCAGCTCAGAGTCATGTCCCTTCAGACACACTTTGAATCATTTCTGCTATTGGGAGATCTATTTGGGTCTCTGAAGTCACTTTTCCCTCTAGGTTTATGCTGTTGGAGTTACGTTGCTATCGATTCTCATCTATCCCTTTCCTATGTTAAATAGAACTCACATGGGAACCCCAAGGACATAGCTATGCATAATACCCCAAAGGAAAGGGATGGGAATTAAAATGCTTCACTACAAAAATCATCTAAATAGGAAAGACAGTAATGATGTAGGGAAGAATGTGCAGAAAAGCCATGACATGTAGGGAACAAACACCAAAATGACCAAAGCCAGTCCTCTCTACTCAGGGAGTATCAGAATGAACAGAGAACAGGATCCCGCCTGCTGTTTAAGGCACTAACTGAGGAAGGGCATCCAGCCCATAGGACCTAGGGAAGCATGTGCCAGGCTGAGGTGAAAGCAAGGACCAAGGTCCTTGTAATGGTTGGGATCTGGAAGGTTCCCCTCGGCCTCACAGAAACAAGGTAGCAATGTTGGAAACAGGGCTTGGTTGCTAAGGAGGGGCCCCTGGCAGCGTGGCCTTGGGGATTATGTATGGTTCTTTCCTCCCCTTGCTCATGTTTTGCTCCCAGCCTCCATTATGTGAAAGCAAAGCCTCCTTCTCTCCCTCTCTCTGCTTCATGCCACCATGCACTGGGGCCAGACCTGGCATCACAGGGACTGAACCCAGAATCTCCAAAAAGCTGTGAGCAAATAAATCTTCCTTCCTTTATGTTGTGTGGTCAGTTGCTTTGCACTATAGCAATGAGAATGCTGACCGAGGCAGGAATGAGTATCAGAGGAGCAGGGTCACTGCTATATTTAAGTCTGACCATGTGTTTTGTGAGACTTTGGAATGGCTTTGTGATAGAAAATTGTTATGGCCAGAATGTGGCTAGAAAGGTGAACAGTAGACTGTGCTCAGGAGATTTTGGAAGGCAAAGAGGATTCCACAGGAGCATGGAGTAGAGGCCACATGTGTTACATTTTGGCAAAGAACTTATTGGCATTTTGCCTGTGTCCTGAAACTTTGTGTGAGGCTGAATTTAAAGATGATGGACTGACTAACCTGGCAGAGGAAATCTCAAAACAGCAAAGTATCCAAGCTTCATTATGGATATTGATATCCATGTTCAGTGAGTTATACATCAAATTTCAGCAGTAGAAAGCAAAGCAGAGAGACTTTATAGGTTTGCATTTTGGCCAGAATGGCATGAATGAAGTGGGTCCCAGAGAGATGGTGCTGTGAAAGAGGTAAAATGGCTAAAGGGGTGATGAAAGCTTTGATTAGAAACAAAACAAAACAAAACAAAACAAAACAAAACAAAACAAAAGGAATACAGTCAGGGCAATTGAAGATTTGCACAAAAAGGGGATGTGGTCAGGGCAGTTTGTAATCAAGGAAGCAAGGGTGGCCATTTTGAAGAGAGACACTCAGATTACTTCCCTGTAGTGCAGATGGAGTCAGGCCCACAGTTGTAATTTTAAAGGGTGCAATGGCAGTGTTTGAAATGGGGGTGAGCTACTTTTCTTGTTGGCAGTCGATTTGGGTGCTCACATAATGCTGACTTTGCTGGAAAAAAGGGGTAATGTAGTCTACTCCCCAGCTTTCAAAGGAAGGAATGGACCAGGCAGCATGTGTCAACACGTGGTAGGGTCAGAATCCCTGCAAGAAGGATCAAATGGGGCAAGTTGTGAAGCTGTGGGGGTGAAACCAAGGTTGTAAGAAAAACCCCTGGGATTTAAATGCCAGAAACATGGAACAGCTGTGAGAAAAGTGGAAAGCTGCAAGCCATGGAGCCAGACTGGAAGAGTGAGTACGGTGCCCCTTGCAGTCAACCAGGTCATGGGGGCGGGGCTGTCAAGGCTCCTTGGAGACCCCATCTCACCACCATGTGCCCTGAATTCCAGAAATGGAGCAGTACGATCAAATTCTCACCCTACTCGATTTCGATACTATTTTGGTTGCATTCCTTCTTTCTATGAACCTTTTTCTCCATTTTGGAACAGAAATGTTTACTCTGTACCATTGTACATTGGATGTGTGTAACTTGCTTTTTGTTTTCAACAGTGGCTCACAGCCAAGAGTTTACCTTGAGTCTCAGAGGAGACTTTGGACTTTTGAGTGATGCTGGAGTTGTCAAGATTATGAGAACTCTTGGAGCTACCTCATTTTGCATTGTGAGGTAGCTCTGAGGTCTAGGGTGCTGGGGGCAGAATGTCATGGTTTGTATTTGGAATGTCCCTCCAGCCCTCCCAGAAATAAGGTAGCAATGTTGGTAGTGGGGCTTGGTTGCTAAGGAGGGGTCCCTGGGTGTGTGGCTCCCCTTAAAGTTCTCTCCTCCCCTTATTCGCTCTTTGCTTCTGGCCTCCATCATGTGAGAGCACAGCCTCACTCCCTCTCTTTGCTTCCTCCCACCATGCCCTGAACTCCAGACCCTGGCCTCTTGTGGACTGAACCTGGAATCTCAAAAAAAATAAAAACTGTGAGCAAATGAATCTTCCTTCCTCTAAGTCGTGTGGTCAGTTGCTTTGGGTTATAACAGTGAGCATGTGGGCTGAGACAGTCCTGGGCATCAGTGAGTGAAGAGCCATGGAGGTAAACAAGATCTGAGTGTTAGGAGCCCACGAATGGAAAGCGAGACAGAGTCAGATAAAGGACTGGCAGGGAGCTGGGTATTCTTGTTTTCATTTTCCGGAGGAGGAAACGGAGGCTCAGGGAAGGTGAGCCATTCTCCTGAGAAGCTCCTCTTATACCTTTGTTCCAAGTCCTCACTCTCCCAAACACTGTGCTTCAGTCAGACGCGCATGTGTTGAAAAACCACCTCGTAAGTATCTATTTAAGATAGGACTGTAGCAGACAGATATTCAGATAAGTCTACCAAACATATTTAGATTTTATTCTAGCCCCCCATCAAGTACTTTGGTAGTTTCTCGGACCCCCATGAACAGCTGGCCCATCTTCCAAACTGTCACCTGAGAATTTTTCTAATCTCCTAATCAGATGGGTATTTTGGCCATCTTGAATTTGACTTGAGTCTGAATCCTATACAATCTCTCAACTTCCTGTGTAAGAAAAGAACCAATGGGGCCTCCATAATCAGCCTGAACACATACAGAGCCCATCCAAGACCTTTGAGGACCCCAATGTGTGGGCCACATGGCAGAGTGGACATAGAAGAAAGGATCATTAGGGAACATAAAGATTGTCCTAAGGAACTTGTTTGGCTCCCCCACAGAGAATCAAGAAGATAGAAAGTAAAAGAACGACTCTGAAAGTCATGAAGGCCCCCAAACAATCAGAATCTGAGGGGGGAAGAAAGAAGGGCAAGGGGCCAAAATGGAGCTCTCTCCACCCAGGACTCGAACTTCCTGCTCAGGCCAGCATGGGCTTCCTCAGTACCTCACTCAGAATTCAACGAGCTGGGACTCCAGAGACTCTGGTAGGGGAGGAAACATAAACGTAGAAGGAAATAGATGTTAACTTAATCCTGTTGTGTGTCACAAACACTCCCATCCCCTGCCTCAACCAGTCCCCTGCCCTCAAGGCTGAAATCCTGCCTCTCATCTTTTCATGGAGCAGAGTCCCTACATCTCATTGGTTTTGTGCCCTCAGTGGTGAGCACAAGGCCCCTGTCATGGTGTTCTGCCTTGCCAGAGGCCCAGTAAGAGCCAGCAGTCATGGAGTGAAGCCTCTGGAAGTATGAGCTCAAGTAGATCTTTCTCCCTTTTTTCTCTCTTTTTCTGGTACTAGGAATTGAACCCACATGTCCTCTACAACTGAGATGCATCCCAGTTCTTTTTACTTTTCTTTTGAGAAAGGGTCTCACTGAGTTGCCAAGAATGGCCTCAAACTTGTGATGCTAGCCAGGCGTGGTGACGCACGCTTGTAATCCCAGTACTTGGGAGGCTGAGACCGGAGGATCCGGGTTCGCGTGGCCAGCCTCAGCTACTTAGTGAGGTCTCACCACAACTTGGTGAGACCCTGTTTCCAAATAAAGAATAAAAAATAGGCTGGGGGTGTAGCTTGGAGGTAGAATGCCCCTGGGTTCAATCCCCAGTACCACCAAAACCCAAACCCAAACCAAAAAACCCAAAATCTTGTGATCCTCCTGCCACAGGCTCCCCAGTCACTGGGATTACTGGATTATATTTTAAAGAAAAAAAAAAGAACATGAAAGCCTTGATTTATTTCAGTACATGATAGCTAATCCCAAACTGGGATTAGATACCCCACTGTGCTCATCCATAAACACAACTAAGGCAAAATCATTCTCCCGATCACCTCTAGCAAACAGCTTAAATCTCAAAGGCCTTGGCAGTCCTTCATAGCCCTCTAGTGGAGCCTGTTCTGTGATCCATAAACTTCACTGTCTCCTGCTATTTCAGCATATACTTGACAATCTTCACCAAACCTACTATAAAGTAGTCTAGTAAGCACAACCAAGGACATAAAATGTGGAGCCTGTGCAATGGGGAGAAGTGGGCTACATTCCCTATTTGAAGGACACCTTTACCATAACTCTCATGAGATCTAAGAGCCAGAGGAGGATGTAGTAGTAGCTAAGAATAGAGAGCTGTGAAGCTCACACATACCACCTGTCACCCTCCTCAATTGTTGATGCAAAACTATATATTTAGTTAAACTATAAATACAAAAGTAGCTAAGACATGATAAGGTAAGCCTACTGGAAAGTATGCTCAGATTCATCAAACCAAAGTTTAATATAAGCACCCAGTTTACATCTGGAAGATTTCAATGACTCGAGCATTTTCAAGTAACCCAGCCCACAAATCTAACCAACTTGATAGTCATGCCCTCATAACCCCAAACATTTCTTATTTTGAATATGTTTTTGAAAAACATAGGAGTTAGAAATTTCCCAAGGCAATAATACAAACAGTATGGTCAGGAAAAGATGAAAGATAAACATCAAACAATTTTAAAAAGGGAGAAAAATGGCGGGGCACAGGTAGGGTGCATGCTTCCCTAGCTCTGAGCCCTGCAACTTAAAAATAGGGCTCCTTCCCCCACAAAAAGACAAAGTGTGGCAAAGAAGGAACTAAATCCTGTCAATCAGCTGGGCATGGTGGTGCACGCCTATAATCCCAGTACCTGGGAGGCTGAGACAGAAGGATCACATGTTCAAGACCAGCCTCAGCAACTTAGCCAGACTCTATTTAAAAAAATGGCCAGGCATGGTGGCACATGCCTGTAATGCCAGTACTTAGGAAGATCCCAGGTTTGAGACCAGCTTCAGTAACAGAGAGAGACTTTCAGCAACCTAGTGAGAAAAAAATTTAAAAGAAAAAGCAGGGGGTGGAGCTTGGAGGTAGAATGCCCCTGAGTTCAATTCCCAGTATCACAAAAATAAATAAATAAAAAATAATAAAAAATTAAAAAGAAATTAAAAAAATAAAATGGGGCTGGAATGTATCCCAGAGGTAGAATGCTCTTGGGTTCAATCTCTAGCACCACAAAACAATAAAAAATAAATCTTGTTGAGCCAGTGATGTCAGAGAACCAACCCAAAAAAGCAATCGCACTCTTTTCTCCATGCTAGAATACGGTCTTGAAATTTCCAGCCCACCCAGCTAAACTGCCCAGCAAATACTCCAGTGACTGTAGCCAAACTGGTCAGGACTGTGAAATTACAGCCCCTTCCTCAAGGACCCTGGTGGCTACAGTCGATCTCATAGGGTCTGTTGTTGAGGCTGGCCTTGAACCTGCGATCCTCTTGTCTCAGCTTCCCAAGTACTGAGAATATGAACATGCACTAGCACACCTGGTTAATTCTGTTGTTTTTGTTGAATCTCATAGATATGGACTTGTATTCTAATATGTTTGACTTATTTTTAATTTCTTTGTTATAGTCAATTCCATTTACGAAGCATCAAAAATCATAAAATACCTAGGAATAAATTAAACCCAGAAAGTAAAAGTCTTGTACACAGAAGACTATAAAACATTGCTGAAAGTAATTAAAGCAACCTAAATAAATGGAAACATATACAATATTAATGAAATTAAAGACTGAGTATTATTAAGACATAATATTATTTTGGCAAATACTACCCAAAGCAATCGGCAGATTTAATGCCGTTCCTATAAAAATTCTTTTTTTTTTGAGGTACTGTGGATGGAACCCAGTGGCATTCTATCTCCAAGCTGTACCCCCATCCCTATTTTGTTCTTTATTTTGAAACAGGGTCTCACTATGTTGCGGAGGGCCTCACAAACTGCTGAGGCTGTCCTCGAACCTGTGATCCTCCTGTCTCAGCCTCCCAAGTACTGGGATTACAAGCGTGCGTCACCACGCCTGGCTTCCTATAAAAATTCTAACAGTCTTTTTTACATAAATGGAAAGGCTGACCCTCAAATTTACACAAAACTGCAAGGGGGTTCCAATGACCCAAAACAACATTGAAAAGGAAGAAGAAAGTTGAAGATCTCATTTTCCCCAATTTCACAGCTTATTACAACACTATCGTGATAAAAACAGTGGTACTGGCATGAGGATAGACATATAGATTAATGGAATAAAATTGAGTGTCCAGAAAGAAGCACATAGATCTATCACCAATTTATTTTTGACCAAGTTAAGACGATTCACTGGATAAAGAACTACTTCTTCTGTAAACAATGCTACAACAATAGGGTGTCTATGCATAAGAGAATAAAGTTGGACCCTTACCTTACACCTTACACAACATTAATTGAAAATACATCACCAACCTAAATGTAAATATGAAGCCATAAAACTCCTAAAGGAAAACACAGAGGTACATCTTTTTAACCTTAGATTTGGCATTGGATTCTTAGATATAATACCTAAACAACAAAAAATAGATAAATTAGACTTCATCAAAATTAAAAACCTTTCCGCATCATAGGACATTAACAAAAAAGTGAAAAGGTAACATAAAATAAGAGAAAATGCTTGCAAATTGTCTATCTGACGAGGGTCTGACATTCAATAAAAATAAAAAGTTCTTACAAATAACAAGAAAAAGAAGAACAACCCAATTTAAAACTGGGCCAAAGACTTGAATAGGCATTCTCCAAAAGAATACATACAAATGGTCAGCTAGCTTCCAAAAAGAAGCTCATCACGACTAGTCATGAGGGAGATGCCACTCTACACCAATTAGGATGGCATTTATCTAAAAAAAAAAAATAAAAAGGGCTGGAGATGTAAAAAAAAAAATGAGAAAGACCAGTAGAATAGTGGAAGAGGACTGGGAGAAGGAGGTGGGGAGAGGACAAAGGAGAATTGATGAAGGAAACAGTTTGAATAATGCTATGTGCATATATGAAGGCGTCACCACCAATCTCACTACCATGTTCAGGGGCAGGGGTAGTAGGGAAGTGAGGACGGAAACACACCGAGTGCTGTGTGCGTGTGTGTTTATGTCACTTTGAACCTCACTATGATATATCATTACAATGCACCAATAAAAGTATAAATATATATAATTATATCCATAAAAAAAGAAATCTACCTTCCATCTGTAAAGTGATAAAGATATAGTTGTACAGATGGTCCCTGAAAAAAAAAAAGCCCTGAGAATAAGTGTTGGCAAGAATGTGGAGAAATTGGAACCTCATACACCGCTGGTGGAAATAAACTCTTTTAGCTACTCTAGAAAATAGTTTGGAAGTTCCTTAAAGAGTTTAATACAGAATTACCACATGATATCAACTCCACTTCTAGGCATATATCTCAAATTATTTTATACTGGTGTTCAAATACTGGTGCATACTTGTTTATAGTGCCATTTTTCACAATAGCCAATACATAGTCAATACGCATAAAATGGCATATTATTCAGCTATGGAAAGGAATTAAGAACTTACATGTACTATAACATGGATGAACCTCAAAGTGAAAGAAACAAGGCACAAAAGGTCATGTATGTGATTCCAATATAGGACATTTTTGGAGTAGATAAATCTATAGATACAGACATCTGATTGGTGGTTGCCAGTGACTGGGGTCAGATAGTTTTTTGTTGTGGGTGATTGTTCTCTGCTATGTAGGATGTGTGGCAGGAGTTTTGTGTTCTGTCTGTCTTACTAGATGCCAATAGCACCCCAACCATAATTGGGACAAAGATATTTCCAGACATTGCCAAATATCCCCTGAGAGGCGAATTTGTCCCTGGTGGAGAACTCTGCTCTAAGTGAAATGTTCTTAGCCTGGCTTGTGTCTGCTCCTAGTGCTTGCAAGAAGTGTCTATGCAACACCTGGAATTGCATGTGCTCATAGGAGAAGGTCCAACAGATGTTAACTTCGTGTGAAAAAGATTTTGAAGTTAAAAGCAAAATTGAAAATTACAGTTTCCCAAAAGCTATACTATAATGTTATAATGGACATGGAGACGGACTATTTATAATACAACGTGAAAGGTACTACAGAGGGGGATGAGACGAGGGGGCTTGCATGCCAATTACTTTCCTTCTCTAGAGTAGAGGGTTAATTTGAGCTATAAGTAGGTAGTTGTTTTTTTTCTTCAAAGTCACAAATAATTTAAAACAGGAATAACTGAGCTATTAACATGTTTTAGTCAAACTTCGGTACTAGAAATAGACACCGTTGTAGGCATTTCACACAGAAAGGGGTTTAATAGAGGGAATTGGACACTGCAAGAATTGTTGCCACTTTTGGATAGTTGGTTTACAGATCAGACCACCTCTGCCTGAGTCCAGAGGGCAACAAGCTGCTGCCGCTGCCACCACTGTCGCCTTTCCTGCCACCACAGTGGCCCTCCCTCTCAAGCGCAAAGTCGTTGGCTAGGCACTGGAACAGACTCGCTGCTGCATAGGTGCCTTGATCCGAATGCCCCAGCGTAAGAATTGGCCTTGTCTACATGTCACCCTATTACCTGACACCCAGGCACATCCAGTGAGGGGAACGAGTCACACCCACATGTACAGAGCTGAAGGAAAATCTAGGAAACGTAACTTCTTCAACTGACAGGAAGGAAGAAGTGGGATTTCAAGAAACAATTCAAGGAGCTGCTGTGAAAAGAAACTCACTAGATGAAGGGTTGTGTGCATGCCAGTAATTGTAAAGAAAATAAGGACTTACGGATTCCTTTGCATAGACATCAACAGAGTCAAAAAGTAGTAATTTTTACTAACTTGTAAATAAACAGAACCTACCCAGTCTGGCACAGTGTAAGTCTCTCAAAACCAACAGAACTCTCTACCCCTTCAAAACAGAGTTCACACTGTATTAGTTGTCATAAATACCCCCAAAGGTAACTATGTTGGAGACAATAGAATAAATCCACACAGCACAAAAATTAAACCTGTAGAAAGCACCAGCTCTGGAGATCTGACCCTGGGGGCATAGACATGGAAACTGAACTCATCTCCACAGCCAGACTAAGCAGAGGTGAGACGCATACATTTCAACTTGAGGATATGCAAAACAGTAATAAATGACCCCATACATTCAAAATATTTACAATAATTAAAGGTATGATTTTCGTGTTCTATCTCTGTCTTTTAAGTCTTATGCGAACATTTATTTAGGTAATTAAGTAATTTTCATATCATTTTACCTAATCAAAGCTGGTTGTATAGACCATATTACTAAAACTCCTTTATTAAAGTTAACTTGAAGCCAGGCCTCATGGTGCACACCTCCATGTAATCTTAGTACTTGGGAGGCTGAGACGGGAGGATCACAGGTTCAAGGCCAGCCTCAGCAACTCAGTGAGACTCTCAGCAACCTAGAGAGACCCTGTTTCAAATAAAAAAAAAAAGGAGCTGAGGGTGTAGCTTGGAGGTAGAGTGCCCCTTGGTTCAATCTGCAATACCAAAAAAGGGGGGGCGTGGTGCATTTTTGGGAAAAGGGGAAAACTGAAGCTCCGTGTAGACATTATGCACATCTGGAAGTGTTCATGTCAAAGCTCCTCAGAAAAATTTAACCTGCAAGCTGGGAGGAAGATGGAGGGTAAGAGCTTGAGTATTTGATCTTGTTTAAAGTTGTAAAGACTCATAGTAAAATGGTGAGGGTTGGAAGGGGCCTCTTTGGGGGTTAGAGGCCTGTAGAGGCCCCTTCAAACTGGAGATGACCACACTTAATAACTATCGCATTGGTATCTTCCCAGAATCTCACATACTCCGATGTTTAATATCCCATGAGGTCATTTCCTTTGGTCACATGAGACAGGGACCCACAGAAGCTTAACCGAGGAAAGGCGACATGTGGAAATGGAGGAAGCAGATTTTACAAGAATGCGGTGAAAATAAAACCCACGGTGCAGACTTTCTTCTTGGAGACAGGACTCAGGTTAAAGAGACCCGCAGGAGGTCAGCGGCAGGTGTGCGTGCTTCTGCACAACGGCGCCTCGCCATTAACTGAAGTGAGGTCTCTCCATCTCTGCTTCCAGCGTTTCTCCTCCCATTGTTCCCTCTGCTCCAAACTTTCCATCGCTTTTCCTTTACCTCCGTTCTTCTACTCATGGTTTCTGATGCTTTTTGTCGCTTCCCCTAATGATCCGATTATCCTTCCGTGTTCTCTGTTTCAAATTCCTAAGACTGTCCAGAAGGTTTTATTCGTATGAGAATTCAAGGCGTCACCAGCTCATGACTTTGCTGCCTTGGTGTCTCGGGCCCTGCTGGGGTGCCCACAGACGGGATCCACAGCCTGTCTACTGCAGGAAATAAGAGAAAACTATATATAAAAAAAAGAATGTAATTGCATTTTGGCCTAGACTGGGAGGGTAGCTAACCTACCTCCCCCAGCCCTACCGAGGCCCCACAGAAGTGGTTACAATTTATAGAAACAAAAGTCAAGAAATATGCAGATGCAGAGGTAGTCAGGCCATGTTAGCAGGAGAAAGGGCACGATTCTGGTTTCCTTGGCTCCTACCCAGGCCAAGAGGGGCAGCTTCGTGGTTTCCCTTCTCAGCATGAGGAAGCTGGGGTTGAGAAATGCTGGCTATCAGGAAAGTAGGGATATTGAGGCTTTTGATTTAAGGGGCTCTGTTATATTGGGACATATGGGACGCCCTGTTCATTGGAACATGGTGATGGGGTCATGGATACAGAAGGTTCCCTAACTGGGGATGTGGCCATGGATAATTCCATGACTAGAAAAGGAAATTCTCTCCCTTAGGAGTTAATTAGCATTCACTTTTAACACTCGAATAGCTTATATTATGTTTGCCTATGGTTTTAAGGAGCTTCAAAATTTATGGGACAGAAGCCGGGTTTGGTGATGCATCCCTGTAATCCAGGAGGATGAGACAGGAGGATCGTGGGTTCGAGGTGAGCCTCTGCAATTTAGCAAGATCTTGTTTAAAAAAATATATATATATGCCGGGCGTGGTGGCGCACGCTTGTAATCCCAGTACTTTGGGAGGCGGAGACCAGAGGATCTGGGTTCGCGGCCAGCCTCAGCTCGCTCACTCTCTCTCTCTCCCTGTCTCTCTCTCCCTGTCTCTCTCTCTCTCTCTCTACTTAGTGAGGCCCGCCGCAACTTTGTGAGACCCGGTTTCAAAATAAAGTATAAAAAAAAAATAGGGCCGAGGGCATAGCACGGAGGTAGAACGCCCCTGGGCTCAATCCCCGGTACCACACACACACACACACAATATATATATATATATATATATATATATATTTAAAATAGGGTTGGGGGTGTAGCTCAGAGGTAGAATGCCCCTGGCTTCAATCCCCACTAACACAACACAACACACACACACATACACACACACACACACACACACACACACACACACACACACAGGGACCGAATAGGGGTCACCATCTCTCTATAGAGACATGAATGTGTGGATGAGAAAATTAGTGACTTGCGCAAAGATGACAAAGTCCTACGGGCAGATCTTGAATGTGTGGTCGTCTTTGCATTATGCCAGCATCACCTGGTTCTTCAGCGTCGTGGGGGGAGTTGATAGCCGAGCTCAGTTCAGATGCCACCATGTTACTTCCCAAGGAAAAGTCTTAAGCTGCCACGACCTCACTTCTGTTCCCAGCAGTGCTGCTGCTCAGTAGCTATTCAAAACCTGCTTTCAGTTTCACAGAAATCTTTGCCTTTAGTGGACTTATACTAACTTTTGCTACTTGGGGTAAAGAAAATTGAATGTATTCACACATTCGGAGTACTTTGTGTGTGAGATGTTCCTGGTTCATACCCCCTAAGGCTTCCCAGAAAAGGCAATTCTTGAAATATCTGGGAGCCCCACTTGTAGCCAGCAAGACTTTAGCTCCTCCAGGCAGTGATTGCTAGGATTCTACTTAGCTAGCTTTACCTAAGTCTGTGCTTCCACCACTCTGCATCATTAACCAGTGCTTAAAGCAACCTGAACCCCTGTGGCTGGAAGCCCGGGGTGCTCTGCTCAGCACAGCCTGCGCTTCTTGGCATAGGAGCTGATATGAAGCTCTTCTGCCAAATGACTCTGTACACAGAGCTCCTTTGGGCCAGTAGAGCTGTTGGGGGGATTCGGGCCCTGACTTCCTATAGCTCACTCTCGCTATCAAGGCTGCTGTTCCTGGTGTCAAACTAGTTACATCTTTGGATGATCCCTTCTGGGACTATCCGAGGACCAGCAGGCAGGAAACCAGCTCCCAGGACAGGCTGATGGGGCCAGGCCTGCAGTTTGGGCTGGATGGGAATCGAGTGTTAGAGACCATCCAGACAAAGCCTCAAGGGGTCTGCAGCTGCACCCACCCTGGCTGAGGCCACAGGTACTCATGCACACCTGGGTACCACCGAGTGACTCCCTAGGTGATGCACGCACCAGATATACCCTGTCATCCTTGCTCCCTTCTGATTTTGCTTTGAAGTCGTCCTCAGGAAGAGGAATCAGAGTCCAAGATGAATTCCTGTAGAAAGTGACCACCCGGCTCTCTGCTTAGTCTCACAGGCAATGGCTGTGGAGTCTGACATTCTGGCTCCTTCTCTTCCTGCTGTCGTCCCAGCTCCCAGCAGATGCTGTCTCCCTGCAGGCTTCGGTTTTCTCAACTGCAGACTGGTAGTACTGAGCACATTGAATGCTTTGTGTCTGAAATGTCCTTGGCCCACATCTCTACGGTTCTACGTTTGACTTTCTCGGCTGAATGCTGTTTGCTTTTGTTTTTCTCTCTTTGCCCCCTGCTCCTGGCTCTCTTCTGTTCCTTCTCTTCTGTCCATCCTACCTGCATCCTGATCCTTTCCCTTCCCCCTGCTCCTGTCTGCCCCCTTATCTCTAGAGGAAGGGAATACTTTAATATTTTTGTTTCATCTATAGTAGGTAGCATAGCACCTGGCACATTCATATTCTACTCATCCATCCATCCATCTATCCATCCATCCATCCATCCATCCATTAATATTCTCAATAAGCATTTAAGGAGCACCTAGTGTGTGCAGGCCCCAGTGGCTCTGGGAAAGATAGATAGAAAACCTATTTGTAGTCTGGGGGAAATACCTCGTGCTCAGTAAGTGTGTAATAAAGCCAGGTGTGGTGGTGCATAACTGTAATCCCAATACTTAGGAGGTTGAGACAGGAGGATTGCAAGTTGGAGTCCAGCCTCAGCAACTTAGTGAAAGCCTCAGCAACTTAGCAAGATCCTGTTTCAAAATAAAAAATAAAATAGGGCTGGGGGTGTGGCTCAGAGGTAGAATGCCCCTGGGTTCAATCCCCAGTACCACATACACACAAAACATTTATATTAAGCAAATATCTTAGGTTGATTTCTCAATCTATGGGGCTCCCACTTGGTCCCCGGTATTACATGGACTAGCACTGAACTGTTGGCCCTGGGGGAGGAGCTTCAGAATCATGTGTAAGGATCAAGGCTCTTCTAGTTTCCCCTGTGGGGTCTCTTCCTTGAGTCAGGAGGTTGTGTTGGCCACACCCTGCATGTCTAAGCTCTGGGCCCTCACTGTTAGCCACAGTAGTGAATTCGTTCCAAGATTGCTGGTGTGAGCGGAGACACAAAACGTGGTGATGTGGAAGATGAGATGTAGAGGGTTGGAAGGGAAAGGAGGAGTAGAGGAAACATAGAAACAGGCTTTGAGGATCAGGGACTAGAGGGCTGTGAGGCACTGACTGTGTGACCCTGAGCATGTTGACATTTCCTTTATTTGTAAAGTAAGGTTGAAATCACAGGTAACTGTGGTGACTAAATGAGATGGAAGATATTCTTAGCCTGGTGCTGGGCTATTGAAACAGAGGCTCCACAAGCAGTACCTGTTATAACTATCAGAGGATAAAGAGAAGAGGGACAGAAGGGAAGAGAAGACACATCAGGCCAGGCGTGGTGGTGCACACCTGTAATCCCAGTACTTGGGATGCTGTGACAGGAGGATCTCAGGTTTGAAGCCAGCCTCAGCAGCTTAGCAAGACCCTCAGCCTGTTTCAGAATAAAAGAGTAGAAAGGGCTGGGGTCTAACCCAGAGGTAGGATGTCCCTGGGTTGAGCCTGTGTGATTTCCATCAGTCAGAATTGTCGCTGGACCTGTTGACTCTTGGCCAGCTCGTGCAGCCAGAAGGTCTCGCCCTCCTGATGTTGCGAGATGTTTTCAGCGTGTACAAACCTCAACTGTCACTCCAGGCCACCTGGAAATAACAAGCGCCCTCACTGGCATGACTGTATTTTGAGATTGTAACAGAATATTCAGCGTTCAGAGGAGAAACCTCAGGACCCTGTGTCTGTATTTAGATATTGAAGGATTCCTTCAGAATGCAAGGTTTCACTGGATATTGAACTTAACAAGATCCTCAGGTACTAGGTCCCAAACATGGCCCAGAGCATAGAAATTCTCCTGGTATCTACTAAAATCTAGGTCTCTGAGGCCCACACCAAACTCACTGAGTCAGAAGCTCTAGGGATGGGGGCCCAAATATCTGTATCCTTATCAGGTTCCCATGTGACTGTTATGAAGAATGAAGTCCTAACATGTTCCATGATGCCACCATGGTCCTGATAGGTCAGAATACTAAGGAATGGATGAAATCATTAAATAGGATCAAATTACTGAAAATAATTAACTGCAGGCTGGGATAACAGTCCTTCAATTGGGAGAATGCAAGGTGTCAGGAAAAGATCTACTAAAAATTAATAGCTGAAAGGTTAGAGGAAACTAGATTTTGGCTCAGTCTATGTAAGAAATCCTCAATGGAGTTGTCCCCAAATGGGATGCTTTGGAATGTAATCATGTCCCATCATGAGGAAGCCTCTCAGGCTCTGTCAAACGCCCTCGCTGTGGCATCTCTCTTGCTCACCAGTTAGAGCTACTTCACCCCAATGGTAGACGTCACCCTTCAGATCATGGGCCGGTGATTCTCAAACTACTTTCCAGACCAGCAGCTACATCATCACCTGGAAACTCCCTAGAAACGCAGACTCTCCAACTGGGCGTGGTGGCACACGCCTGTAATCCCAGTACTTGGGAGGCTGAGACAGGAGGATCGCAGGTTCGAGGAGAGCCTCAGCAATTTAGTGAGATCTTCAGCAACTTAGTGAGACCCTGCTTCAAAAAAAAAAAAAAAGGACTGGGAGGACTGGGGTTGTAGCTCAGAGGTAGAATGCTTCTGGGTTCAATCCTCTGTACCAAAAAGAAAAAAAAAAAAAGCACACTCTCAGGCCACCTGCAGACCGCTGAGTCAGAGATGGATTTAATTGGTGTTTAGGTGGTACCTGGACTGCAGGATTTTTCACATCTCCCAGATGTTCTGACAGTCAACCAGGGCTGAGAATCAGTGAGAGGACAGGTTCTCAAACTTGAGCGTGCATCGGAATGTTTCCTGAGGCTTTGTGGACACACAGGTGTCTGGACTCTGCCCACAGAGCTTCTGCCTCAGTAGCCCTGGGGGGGCCTGAACTCCTGGGTGGTGAGACTAGGACAGTGCTATTGGATCCTGTGGGGCTTTTCCCTGGTTGCAGATAGTTGTCTTACCCATAGAGCTGATGAGTCCTCTGCTGAGTACTGGATGGGGCTTTGTGCATAAATCCAGGGTTTCTTCTACACAGCTCTCTCCTCTGCACTCCAGCTGCCTCAGTCTTTCCGGATTCTCATCCTGTCTCAACTCATGAGCCCATGGGGCTCTGCCTGGGTCCCCTTCCCTGAACTGTTGCCTGGAAACTGTTTCAAAATAGCAAGCTGGGGAAATCACAGGGCTGACTTCACCTGCTTTACATCTCCCAGGAATCACCATTCCCATGGCCTGATGTTCAGTGTCTTCAAAACCATTGTTTGATAAATTTTATCCTTTCTTTGGTATTTTTTTCCCAACAGGAGGGTAAATCCCTTCTCTCTTACTCCAAGTTGGGCAGAAGCAACCTTCCAATTTACATTTATAAAAGCTCGCTGCCAGCTGTTGAGGGAGGATTTGGAAGCAGGAGGGCAGAGAGGAAGCGTGGAGGCCAGCTGGGAGAGGCCGAGGGGTCCAGGTGGAGGAGGTGCTTGACATATGGGCGTCAGGAGGGCAGTGGAGGTGAACAGAAGCGGAGGCCTTTGAGTCTGACTTTTGCAGGCAGTGCTGGGAGGACTTGCTGATGCAGAGTGCTCCTCTTTGTAAACCTGCCTGTCTCACCTGTTGTTTACCATGCATTGAAATTGGAGTCTGGCATTAGATTACCAACTTTATGGGGGCAGAAGAAATTCTGCCTTGCTTATTGCTTTGTGGTCAGAGAAGATAGCTCATACCATGTCTGCCTCATCTAAAGGAGGAATCTACAAGAATATGTTGCGTAAATAAATAATTGCTTCCTCATGATCCTCTTCTTCGGATCAAACCATCTTTCAGCCTTTCTACTTGCTGATGAATGTCCCCTAAAGGGTCACACGTAAAGGCTTCATCCCTGGGGTGGTGGTACTGGGAGGTGCTGTGGACCTTTAAGAGGCGGGGCCTAGAGGGAGGTCTTTATGTCATTGGGGGGTGTGTCCTTGAAAGGGATCTTGGGGATCTTGGGACTTGGTCTCTTCCCCTAGCTTGCTCTGCTTCTTGGCTTGAGCTGTGGCCCCTTACTCTGACATGCATTTCCTTTATGATTTGCCACTCTCACTGGAGCCCAAAACCAGATCTTGGACTTGAGCTCCAGAACCATGAACCAAATAAGCCTTTTTTTTTTTTTTTGTAAGTGGTGTGTCTCAGGTATTTCATTGTGGTAACACGAAGCTGACTAATTCACTGCCTCTTTTCATGTTGCTTCTTCAGGTTCCAATTTTATTGGCCACTTGTTTCTCCATCTTGCTTAGGATGCAGTAGTACCAGCATTGCTTGGGTGTTTATTTAAAATTCAGAATCTCAGGTATTCCTCTATATCTGATGAACTTGACTTTGCATTTTAAAAAGACACTAACCTAATTTATTTGTTCTCTGTGGTTCTATGCAGTAAGGAGTAAAAGAATAAAGAGAAAAAATGTCCTGTATTTTGGTACTGGGGATTAAACCCAGGGGCATTCTACCTCTGAGCTAAACCCCCAGTCCTTTTTCTACTTTTAATTTTGATACAGGTTTTTGCTAAGTTGTTGAGGATCTTGCTAAGTTGTTGAGGCTGGCCTTGAACCTGCAATCCTCCTGTGTTAGCCTCCCATGTACTGGGATTATAGACATGTGCCATCACTCCTGGCAATTTTTATTACATATTTAAGTTTGACCTAAGCCACTTCTAATGAGTCCTGATATTGAATTCTAACTGTGGGATAGGACTCTGTCCGAGTACCTGTCCCTGCTCCTTATCTTAATATTCTTAGTGCCCACTCCGCCCCATGGGTATCCAATCTCAGGTCAGTATCTTTGCAGATGAGACTGTCATTCTGTCTGTACCTCTTTGTCTTTCTTTCTCTGACGTTTTAGAATCACATTAATTGTGTATGAAGTCTACAAAGGTTCCAGAAAACCCCACAATTAATACCAATGGGAACAGGTACGGGAATCCGGGAAGAGAAGAGCAGGGGAGGACATTCCGTGGCATACAGAGAAGGTGGACGTCACAACCAATTAGAAGCAACAAGGTTCGAAAACCGAGAGGGCACCAACCTGAAAGGCTCAGTGCTCAGGGATTTGAGGATAAATGGCTTTTTCACAATGGGTAATTAACTCATGGAGTGGGTTCCCAGAGGCAGCTGGGAGACCTGATCGACATTGACAGAGCCTGGGAATTGCTTTCATAGCTCCTGCCCTGTCTGACTTGAGAAAGTAGAGGGAAGTTGCCATGGAAGTCATCCAGGGGATGCTGCACGCTGCTGAGGAAATTGACAATAGGCAACTCTGGACCAGGCAGGGGGCAGAAGCTCCTTGTATAGACCATGGGGCATCCTCCTTCCACACCTACATTTTGTGTGCGTATGTTTGTGTGTGTTGGTGCTGGGGGTTGCACCCTTTCCACCCCTGAGCTACACCCCCTGGCCTATTTTCTTTTTTATTTGGAAACAGGGTCTTACTAAGTGGTGAGAGCCTTGTTAAGTTGCTGAGGCTGGCTTTGAACCTGCAATCCTCCTGTCTCAGCCTCCCAAGTATTGGGATTATAGGCATGTGTCACCATGCCTGGCTACACCTACATTTTTATTCCCATTCTATCTAATAATGCTTCCACAAGCATAGGTTTATTTGATGTGGTGACTGACATAGGTGGCAAAGGTAATATTATTTGTATTGAAGTATTAATTCTTCCCTCTTTTTTATATAGTGGGGAAGATGAAGGAATTGTGGCTCAGAGAGTGTATCCTGACCTTTAATGTAGTTGTCCTTTCTCTACATCTCATTATGAGCTTGCTTTCTGTTGCTCTACGGAGCACGGTGTAACGTCATAAGGAGAAAGAACTCATTTTGCAGTGGGTGGGATACTGTTATCTCTGAGTTTCTTTTTCCCCTTTAACATTCTACTGTAAGTGCAAGAAGAATATTAAGGATCCAAATCATAAAGTTGAATAATGTACCCCTGTTGTTGACCACATGCCAGTCTTTATGTTAAATGTGGTAGACATTCTCTTACTTAATCCTTTGTTTTTGGTACTGGGGATTGAACCCAGGGGCATTCTACCTCCGATTTACACTCCTAGCCCCCTTTTAAAATTTTTATTTTATTTTTTGTTTTGAAACAGGGTTTTGCTAGGTTGTTGAGAGTGTCACTAAGTAGCTGAGGCTGTCCTTGAACTGTAATCCTCCTGTCTCAGCCTCCCAAATACTGGGATTACAGGCGTGTGCCACCATGCCTGGCTCACTTAATCCTTATAATGACCCACCAAAGTGGGTGTTATTATAATTTTACAAATAAGTGCAGTAAGGGAAAGTTATTTGCTCAGAGTTACATGGAAGCAATAAAGTTGTTATTAAAACCCAGACTTCCTGAGTCTGGATTTTGAGCTCTTATTTCTTTGTTTTGGTACTGGGGATTGAACCAGGGGTCTTCTACTATGAGCTACACCCCCAGTGCTTTTATTTTTTGTTTTGAAACAGGGTCTTGCTATGTTGCTGAGGCTGTCCTTGAACCTGTGACCCTCCTGTCTCAGTCTCCCAAGTACTAGGATTACAGGCGTGTACCACCATTCCTGGTAAGCTCTTACTCCTTAAGTGAGCACCACTCAAAATGTATCTGAGGACAGGCTGAGGTCTCTAAACTCTCTGCTACCTCTCCTCAGTGACAGGAGCTTGAGCTAGCATGCACATCGGCTATAACGTTCCGTCAGATGACATTTTGGGGGAGGAGGGAGAGCTGGGGGAGGAGGGAGAGCCGGGATTTTGGGGGAGGAGGGAGAGCCGGGGTAGAGGAGCAGCACCTTGCTCTCCTTCTCACCCAGACTCCTCACTTTCTTGCAGATGGGTCACATCTGCAAACATCCTGGAAACTGGTACTTTGAATAACCCTTCCTGAAGTTTCGCTACAAATAGAGTGCCAGAAACCATTGTTACAAGCTCCAACTTCATTCTCTCTGTTTTGCACTGTTTTCTACTTTGTTAAAAAAATAAGGTATGATCAACTACAAGGCTCTAACTAAAGCACGTTGGGCTGGTTCATATTTCCCACTCAATACGTCTCTCTCGAGTGCCTTTGCGCGCCACGTTGGGTTGGTTCACATTTCCCACGCAATACGTTTCTTTCGAGTGCCTTTGTGCACCATCCATGAACACTCTCCAAATATATTTAAATCATTTGCACTGTTTTAATTTCTACAGCTTGAGGGTCATTAAATTATATCTGAGAAGCCAGAGGCCATAGATAAATGAAGGGACCACATCTCTATTCATTTTTAACTTCCTCACAGTGTGATTTTGGGTGGGTGCCCAGTAGATTTCATGGATTCATGGACCGAATGGAGGATAAAGGAATACAGTTGAGATATACCGGGTTACATACCTTGAAGGCAGGAAATGTCATCTCTGTTTTGGACTGGCCATTTGATGGGTCCTCTTGTTTTTTTTTTTTTTTTGCGATACCGGGGATTGAACCCAGGGGCATTCTACCTCCGTGCTACACCCCCGGCCCTATTTTTTTATACTTTATTTTGAAACTGGGTCTCACAAAGTTGCAGAGGGCCTCACTAAGTGGAGAGAGAGAGAGAGAGAGAGAGAGAGAGAGAGAGATAGGGAGAGAGAGAGAGCGCTGAGGCTGGCCTCGAACCCCCCGGATCCCCTGGTATCCGCCTCCCAAAGTACTGGGATTACAAGAGCGCGCCACCGTGCGCGGCTGATGGGTCCTCTCGTGAATGATGGTGGTAAGTACATGCCCACAGTCCTATCTACAAAGTGGCTTCAGATATTCCATAGGGCTTAGATGTGATCTCTCTTTCAAAGGGAAAAAGAAACATTTCTACAGAAGATTATTGCTTTTTATTGTGGCATTAATAATAAATTTCAATCCAACCCAGATATGAATAAATAAACCAAAGCTGCTGCTTGGAAAAGCAAGGCAGAGAGAAAACCAAAGGGCACACAGTGACATTAATACCTATATGAATTATAGAATATTAGTCACACAATTTTTTAATTTTACAACTCTTTTTTAGTTGAACCATGTTCCCCTTCAGATTAAGCGAGTTATAGTGGGAAGTAGGACTTCATCTACTGTTTTGCAGTTTTCTCCCTGTTTGGCTTTAAGTTCCATGCCTAAGGCGCAATGCCTAAAAGAATGTCCACGGCACGGAGAGGCCCCAGGGCTATTTAAAGGAAAGCCAATCACCTTACATTGCAAGTGGTGGAAGATCATAACAGTCTATAAAATTGCTCATCCGGAAAACAAAGGAAGTGAGCCACTGGAAATCACTGGCCAATTAAATTCTTGGCGACGTAAATAAGATCCCATGTGGATCCTGGGTGAGTATCGGCACCGTGACTTGAGAGCTGGGGAGGGTTTCCAGCAGGTCTCTCTCTGGCTGAGGGCCAGGTTGTGTTGAACATACTTACATTCTTTTTCCTGTCTTCCTTCTTAGCACATATCACCAGTGTCATCAAATAACGACTTACAGAGGCTCGCTGGTCTTGCCAGCCGGCCTTTGGGAAGGCAGAGGCCACGCTTGTCCTATCGTTGCTGAGTCGCTAGCACTGGGTGCTTTGGCCGTTGCAGAGTGTCCGCTCACTTGATGTCTGCTTGCTATTTAGTGAGGCAATTCTAATACACACTAAAACATGGGAATCAGTGGCACACCTGGGTGCTAAGGGCACCCAGGTCCTTAGCTTCTAGAACAACTTATCATAAGCTGGTTGTCTTGAAACAACAGGGACTTATTTTCTCTTATTTTCAGGAGCTCAGAAGTCTGAAATCAAGGTGCTGGCAGGGTTGGTTCCCTCTAGAATCTCTAGGGACTAAACTGGCCCAATGCCTCTTTCTAAGCTCCCTGGCTCCCAGCAAGCCTTTGCACGCCTGGCCTGGTAGCTGTATCAGCACTGTCTCTCTCCATCCTCACATGACTTCTCTGTGTGTCTGCTTATCTTTTTTCTTATAATCACACAGTCATTGGATTTAGGGCCCACCCTAATCCAGTAGGACCTTATCTTAACTTATTACATGTACAAAGACCCTATTTTCAAATAAGTTCACATTCTGGGGTTCCAGGTAGACATGAATTTAGGGCGATGCTCTTCAATCCACTGTAGGAAGTTAAGATGAAGAAAGTCAGGTTGGCTGGAACCCCAGGAAAGCTTTAGGAGTGTCTTTGAGGAATGAAACTGGTCCGAGTGGATGAAAACAGTGTACCTACCGGGACTGGTGGGGCTACGGTGGGAGTGAAAGCTAGTGAACAACATAGACTTGTTTGGATGGAAGCGTGATGTTGGGACATGGACAGGGTTGAAATTATAAAACACATTTATCAATGTCATAATATACTCATATGTAAATAAAAAATTGGTAACCCACGTTCCTTCATTTTCTCACATGGTGTTAGCCAAATGATCCAGTTGGTTGTTAAAATCAATCATGATATTATTCTAATAGCTATCTTTTGTTACAAATTGTGGGGATTGTTTATTCAATCTATCACTAGCTAAATCATACCCCTGTCTGAATTATGATTTGATGTGAGGAACTTCATCACACCCTGCTGGTGCCTTTCCAATGAATGTTCATGGTATAAACTCATCTCAGCCCCAAATGTCACAGAAATAGTTTATTGGAGTGTCATCTTCAGTTATGTCAGAATTAGTCCTTGGGCCAGAAGACAGGAGTGCCTGGCTCAAATTTTGTCCCTTTCTCTTCAAAGCCCGGTAAGATGATTTAAGTTTATCTCATTGTAAAATGGGTATAGTTATATTGATGTTTATAGTATTCAAATAAGTTCATATGCCTTTAGCATGGTTTATACTATCTATGTGAACATTTTATTCATAAAAAATGAGAACTAAGCAGGGCATTGTGGTGCACACCTGTAATTCCAGTACTTGGGAGGCTGAGACAGGAGGATCACAGATTCAGAGCCAGGCTTGGCAATTCAGTGAGTCCATCAGCAAAATTTTAGTGATATAGCTCAGAGGTAGAGTAGAGTGCTCCTGGGTTCAATCCCTAGTACCACAAAGACAGACAGAGATGAGAGAGAGAGAGAGAGAGAGAGAGAGAGAGAACACACAAATGTTGTTAATGCCCATGATGGATGAGAATACAGAAGGTTTTAACAACCCATCCCAACAAATGAAGGTGAAATTTAATTGCAACAGTGAAGAGGGCCCACACCTAGAATGCCACCTGACTTAAACCACCCCTTTGTGTCCTATATGTTGGTGAGAAGTTAGGCATTGAGTAGGCAGTGAGGGAACAGGACTCTGGGAGATAAAGGTTAAGAAAAGCATAAATCCAGATTCCCCTAAGAAGGAAGGTGGTTATGTGTTGTTAATTGGACTTGAACACAGACAATTAAATGCAGACAAGTAGAGCCAAGATGTCAAGAACCAGAGATATATGTGTACCAACCATAGACCCATGGACTGCTTCCATGTATAGTCCAGGGAACAAATGTATAGAATAAACAGTCTCATGACTTTGGGGTGTTAATGGCCATAGATGACAAATTAAGTCAAGAAATAATATAAAAGCCAAGGACTTTCTTCATTGGTTAATGTCTACAAAAGGGGCTTTAACACTTATAAGCCCTATGCCCAGCATCAATACTGGCCTCCCTCTCGGGACCCCTCCCCTGCGTGGGAGTTTTAACCCTGCTACTCTCTTTGGTGGATCGAGTGGACTTTGGGGAAAGTGCTGTGCAATTGATGGTGTGTGGCCCGGGCTACACTCGGGCAGTGCCAGAAGGCCCCACTGGACTCTGGAGTCTGCCAAGGCTCCTAGGGGTGATCTGCCTTTCTGCCTGCTTCTCTTTGGTGGATCAAGTGGACTTTGGGGACAGGCAGTATGCCATTGATGGTGCTTGACCCTGGCTACCCTCTGGCAGTGCCAGAAGGCCCCACTGGACTCTGGAGTCTGCTAAGGCCCCTAGAGGTGACCTGCCTCTCTGCTTGCTTGCTCTTTAACAAACTTTAGAACAAACTTTCTACTTTCACTTTCCTGGTGTCTGGATTTCAATCTTTGACTCCATAAGATAAGAATCTGGTAAGAAACTCGGTATTGTTGGTAATCTCTCCTCTATTGGTCAAGTGCCTAATAGAACCCACTGCACTGATATAACCCACAGTTCTTACCTACATCTCTGGCAGACATTATTGTTACCAGCCCATCTACTCTTCTAGTTTTCCATTGAGTTCAGAATATTTCATAGCTGAAGTCTGCCAGAGGCTGCAGTTACTATCAGTAGCCATGAGAGTGACCCCAAGGGAGAGCAGGTTTGTGGCAGGTGGTCACAGCCTTGGGAGGCTACATGAGCATCACACATTTGTCCGCTAGAATGTAACAGGAGCCAGTGCCAGGGGTGCTCATTTCTCTGTTGGAGTCCTCGGCTACTCTGGCGAAGGCCAAACAAGAGGTGGGAGTTGGGGGGGGCGATTGGCAGAAGCACTGACCAAGAATTTACACTGGCAAAGGCCTAAAATGGATCCTAGAGGTCTTCTAGTTGTGCCAAACATTGATCCTGTTAGTGACTGGATGGTGAGAGGGTGGGGAGGGGAGGCCCTGGGGAAGGGGCTGTTTACCTACCATGAAAACATGGCAATATATCAATAAGTGGTGGTGCTGTCCCAGTGAGTCCTGGCTGAGTCTTGGCCCCAGGCATGGAGAAGATGCAGCGGTGGTGAGAAGGCGAAGACAATCTCTAAAGGCCTTGAGCTCTGGACTGTGGGGTTGGACTTCCTCCAGTGGGCACCAGGGAGTCATGGTTGGCAGCCCACGCCGGTCTTTGATTCAAGCAAAACAGAGTTCTAAGCCAGGACTTAACTGAAATTAAAAAAGATGTAACTATTTTTCCAAGGCAGGATTTTGCTTTAAAACATTCCTGTTTGTTTGGCGTTCCCTTCGTTTATCTGTTGGCACCACTCTTCTGGAGGTTAATGTGAGTTTTAGAGAGAGGAGAGTGGATCACAATATTTAAGCCCTTGCAGATGGAAGTCTTTTTCTGATAATGCTTTGGGATTTAATAAGTCATTAAAAATTCCTCAACACATGCTTTGCAGGTGGCTCTTTTTATTTTTAAGAGGGAGGCTAGGAAAGAAAAAAATCAGAACGAGCCTTAATCTTAGGTAAATATCTTCTCTAGTTTTGGAGAGACACAGCTGTCAGTTTATACTACTAATTGTCCCTGTATTGAAAATGCTGGCTCTGTATTTGCACATCGGGTATCAACATCAGCACCAGTATGGAAAAGCTGCTTGATTGACAGCAGCTCCTCCTCCTGTCACTGTCTCTGGCCACGCCCCTTTCACTTCAGTAGCCTGCAAAGTTTGATGTGGGCAGAGGTTTACTAAAGCGCTTATTTCCTGGAGTCCAAGGCAAGCTTGAAGTCTTCACTAGAGGTCATTTTTACCCCCCACATGATCCATCAAATAGCAAATGAAATGTTGGGGGAGTGAGGGTTGTGTGTATATTATGGCAGTAAAGATGATGGGTTTCTGAATCAGTTAGCTTGGGTTGAATTCTGATTTCTAAGTGAGAAGTTAAGAAAAAAAAAGCCAGAATAATACTTAAGTAAATAACTTCTCTGGTTTTGGAAAGAATTGGTACTACTAACTATATAAAATATCCCATGTGACTTTGGGACCATGTGTAAGTGATTTAACCACTTGATATGTCAGTTCCCCCTCTGTAAAATGGGGATAAAATATCCATTTTACAGGGCTGTTATGAAGGTTAAAATCATCTCTATTCTAGCAAAAGTTTGCTTTTTTGGGGGATGGGTTTTGGAGGACCTTAAAACAGTTTATGCCATTTTATGACTTGTGGACCACCGCGGTGTACATGCATGTGTATATGCAATGGTGTGCACATCAGGAGATAGTAGTCATACTATATGAATAAGAGAAGTCTAATAGAATTATTCGTTATTATAGGGGGTTGGAGTAGTGAGTGATTGGCTGGTGTGAAAAAAAGAGAGCTCTAAAGAAGATAGAAGGGGCAGCCACTACCCTTAGGGCTGAGATTGGGTGTCCCAGGAAGGGACCCCCTCTGCCTCCAGGCTAAGACGCAGACCTTTTTAGAAAGGGCATGGCTGTGCCTCAGTGAATAGCATAGAAGTCACCATGGTGCTGCATTCATAGAACTTGCTAGACATTTGCCCTCTGGAACTTGTAGGCCATGTGCCCTCTACAGTGCTGTCTCAGAGAGGTGTCTCCCTGGAGGCACTCTGCTATAAAGCTCTCCAGTACTACTGATGACTGTGCCCTTTAGCAGTGTGGTGCTCAGGAGGCTGCCTCACTGCAGAAGCCAGCCAGATGTTGGGAAACCTGTGCATGCTATAGAAGCCACTCTCCCAGCAGGAACTGGGCCCCGGAAGCCACCTGTACTGCAGAAGCCTGCCTAGGAGCACACTGGAACCAGGAAGAAAAACCCCCTCCTGTGGAAGTGTTTCTTCAGCGCCCTCTACTGACAAGGCATAATAGCACACCTGCAGGTAAGTGGATATGATTTAAAGGACTCAATTTTCACAGAGCAGGCAATGAAGGATGATTTGGGAGCTGGAAGGCAATAAATTGGTAAGTGGTACAAATGGTAAATACACAAATCCTTACTTCTGAGTATCTGTTATGATGCTTAGTTTTCTATTTTCCCTGGTTTGGGACTTCTTTGAGTCATCTGCAATAGTAACTAGAACTCAGAATCCCTTACTAAATATTTTGTTTTTCACTTGGAATTTAAGCGCACTCATTTAAGTAATGTCTTTCTTTCACAAAGTGACTTATACTGGAAGGTATTTGTGTAACCCTTCGTGGGAATGAGCCCAGTTGTGATAAAATGTGGTTGGTGCCACAATTAAATGGATTAAGCCATTCTTTTGACTCTTTTGTTTAATTTCAGAGATCATCATTTTAGGATGGACCTTGTTAAAGGTACAAAGAATAGGATACTTTTGGCCAAATGTGTTTTGGCATCCTGATAATGACTTTTAAACAGAATACATTCCTTCTTTGCACTTGTTTTGCCTCATTTTGAGTGAATTAAAGGGATTAAAGTAGAAATAGAGGCATATTAATTTTTTTATTTGGACAGTTTGGAATCAGTGAGAATTTTGAGCAGAACTGTGACATGACTTCTGTAGGAAGGTACCTGGCAGGTAGTAAGTGCTTAATAAATGATGCCAAAGGGATTATTGCTGATGTGGATCTCTTCTGTGTTGTGCGAGTGATACGTGCTCACCCTCTCTGAGAGAGGTCACAAGAGGGCCCAGGAAGAAATAATCAGAACCAAAACCAGCCTATTTTTTTTTCAGCACTGACTAAACAGGACTAGATACAAGAAGGAGAAGTGGTTTGCATTCCTGAGCTTTGGCTTTGCCTTCTACCTCTAGAGCTCATTTGGCAGTCTAATTAGACCAGAAAGACCTTATCTATTGACTCAGGAGTAGAGGTGAGAAGAAAGGGCATCATTAATTTAATGCTTGAGAAGTGGGTGAGAGATAGAAAACACCATAAAAGGTCAGTGAGCAACTCTAAGCATCTTTTCCTCTCCTTTTCCAGAAACTTTCACTGTGCTTCCAAATGAAGTTGTTAAAAGTGGGAATGTCTGTTTGCATCTATTTTCTACAAGGGTTCACTGAGTGCATCCTGTGTAGAAGGGGCTGCGTAAGGTGCATCAATGGAGGTCTCACGGCCCCTCCAGCAGAGTTGGGGGGTTGAAGAAGTGTTGGGAGACACACTGACTAACTCATGTCAAGATGTACACAGAAAGCATCACCAAGCATAACTGGAATCTGATCCCAGCACTCCATGGGAAACACGTTCTGCACAGCCATCTCTGACTGCTTCGTGCCTAAATACAAAGGGTGATGTCCCGCTCTCATTATGCCTGACTTTCAACAGTCACCTTGAAATTCTCTCTCTCCTTGGCCTACATGGTGCCACTTTCTCTGTTTTCCTTCTGTGTCTCAGGATTCCTCCTTTCTGTCTTCTTTCAGAAAGCCACCCCAGCCATGCTGTGTAGCCTTAAATATTTGTACTCACCATGGCCCTCAACTGTCCGCATGCTATACAATTTTTCTGGGTTGATTTACTCCACGTTCAGTGCTACCTTGATAGCCATTTATCTATAATGATGCCCAAGTCATGCCTTAAGCCCAGGTCATTCTCTTTAACTCCAACTGTATTACCTGTCAGCAATAGGACATCAGCCTTGAGAATCTCACAGGCATTTTATCCTACTCACTCCAAATCTTTCCCACCCAGTTTTCCCCACCCCAGTAAGTGGCACTCCCATCCAAGCCAGAAACCTGAGCACCATCTTCTGCAGTTCCCCACCTTCTCCTGATCAGTGGCAGACCATGTTGGTGCTACCTACTTAATAGCTCTCAAATTGGTCCTCTCCTTTCTATCCTCACAGAGCTGTGTTAGTGGAGGCTACCTTCATCTTTTATCTACAGTGCTACCCACATTCTTGGTAGAAAGGTTTTACCATAGGAATCTAGGATCATACATTCCCCTGTGGTCCTGCAGTAGCTCGCAGCATCCTCATACCAAGTTCTAGCTCCTTCATCTTGTTCGTTTCCAGTCCTTTCTCCCACCACTCCAACATCTTTGAAATCCCTGCTCCAGCTATACTCCACCACGTCCAGTCCTTTGAATATATCATTCTCTCTCTGCCTGAATTAATCTTTCATTTTTCCATTTCCTCATTGGATAACTCTCACTTCTCCTAAAGGATTCAACTTATATATATGTCATTTCCTCCTGGAAATCTTGGCCCCTACCCCCACCCTAACCCAAGATGCGTGGGTGGGGTTACATATGTAGATCCTATAACACACTGTGTTTACCCCTGTCCTATTCCTTACTACCATATTATGAAAGTGTCTAATTACTAAACACTCCCTCAACACTTATCTCTTTTACTTCTTCGATTCAGGTGCATAACATGGTGTTGACTTATGGATGCCTCTCAGTAGTTATCTGTTTATGTATAAAACAACTGAGTTACAAGAGCTTCAGGAACACAGAGGAAAGAACTGTAAGAGGAAGGACAGACTTCATGTAATTAGGACATATCATCCAAGACTGAGGCTGTGGGGAATATTGAAGTAGCTGGCTAAGGGAGAGAGCATTCTAGGTAGCAGAAATGACTCAAGCAACAGTTCAGAGATGAGGAAGTACATGGTGTGACTGGAGCAAGCCTGTCTATGGGGGAAGAATAGGTTTATGGCTGTATGCACACCTGTAATCCCAGTACTTGGAGGCTGAGACAGGAGGGTTGCTGGTTCAAGGACAACCTTAGCAATTTAGCAAGACCCTCATCAACTTAGCAAGACTTTGTTTCAAAACAAAAAATTAAAAGGGTTGGGGGTGTAGTCTGGAGGTAGAATGCCATGGATTCAATTTCCAGAATCCTCCCCCCCCCAAAAAAATATAGGGGAAGATACAATTGGGATACAATTCTGGAAAGGCAGGTTGTGGTTAAGGCCTTGAGAGCTGTACTAAGAAATTGTTTCTTTAGGCAACCAGCCAATGTAAATAAATGAGTGTGTATGTGAAATGATTAAGGAGGTGCTGCGATGGTATTAACCTGGCAGGCAGTACTCAGGATGGATGGGACAGAGAGAAGCTGGAGAGAGGGTACAGTTACGAGGCTAGGGTATTGACTGTCTCATGAAGGTGGGCAGGAAGTGGGTAGGATGGTGGCAAAGGGAAGAGAAAGTAGGGACAGATGTGAGATTAGGAAGCTCTAAGTGGATGTTCTAGATTTTAGCAGTCTAGGAAAAGAGTACTGTGCTCAGGGGGTGCTGGAGGCTTCAAAAACATGTGGATGGTTTAGAAGAGTTGCAATAGGAACTGCTATTTGGAGTCAAGGTAGAGACATCCATGAGGTTTCAAGGTGAATAAGGACATCCGTGCAGCTGAACTTGCCTAGCGTGGGCGGTAGTAGACCCTGCCAGGCAGGTTTTGTCTTTCTCCTTGTTATAGTTAGATATAAAATGTCCCCTAAAGAGCTCACTTATTAATGTTCGGAGCTGTTGTAATTAAGTCATGAGGGTTGTAATCCTAGAAGTGGATAAATCCATTGTAATGGGTTTACCTGGCTGGTACCTGGTAGACCGGTAGGGTGTGGCTGGAGGAGGTGGTCCCTGGGGGTGTGGCCTTGGAGGTTGTATATGGTTCCTCCTCCCCCTCTTCTCTCTCTTACTTCTGGCCTCCATGATGTGAGGAGCACAGCCCATGTGCTCTCCCTTTCTCTGCCTCCTGCCGCCATGCCCTGAGATCCATGGTTCCTGGCCTCACATGGATTGAACCCGAAACCATAAGAAAATAATCTCCTTCCTCTAAGCTCTGTGGTCAGTTCTTTAGACTATGCCTGTAGGAATGCTGACCAGAACACTCCTGTACCATTCGTCTAGGAGCTGGAGCAAGGAAAACAAGAGGGTTTCAAGGAAAGGGAGCAGGTCCCTTCTTCATGAGCTTCGTACATGTGTACAGTCTGTAAGGAATGATACCTTTCAGATTTGCTCAAGAAAGATACATTTAGACTTGGATAACTATAAAAATTGGGACATTTCATCATTTCCTCTTGTGGTGAACAAAGCACCTGTGGGATAATCATCATGATGGCTTTGTGATGATAAATGGCAGAGCTAGTCTTGGAATGAGGGCAGGATGGAATTTTTGTTCCAGGAATTGATCCAAATTGCTCGATTCCTATAACTGCATCCTTTGACGGTAGCCTATCGAACTGACATGTTCGAGACAGGGTCTAGCTTCTCTCTTTGGAGTTTCCTTTGTGGTAGATAACATCATTCAGTGTAACCAGTAGCAGGATAAAACCTTTTCCCATCCAAGTACTCTGCCAGCTCTGGGCAGGTGCACTGTGGCGAGATCGGGATGGAAAGGGGGCAAAATCATTTTCCTTAAGAGACATGTGGAGTGTGCTTCTTGTATCTACACCTATACCCAGGACCCCTAGCTCATCAGGATAAAATCTTGCCATTCTTCCTACCCATACTTCTTGACATGTATGTCATCCTGTAGGGAAGACAGTCCACTGCTAAAGCTGTTTCCCTCACAGAGCTGAAAACTTTCCTCATCAGACTGCACCTGCCTTGTAGATCAAATCTTTCAAAAGGGAAGTGGTGGTCAGGTACTATCTTCACAGTTTTCTGTCATAGAGCCTGACTTTATTCTCCTATTTTGGTTTGTTATTTTGAATCTTGGGTCTAAGAATTCTGGAATTAACAGCTTCTTGGGATCATGACTGATCATTTTGCATGACTTGGGCTGTCAATAATTCTGATCTCCCTCAGCACCAGTCTGGTTTGTCAAATCTTTAAGAAACAGATGAGCATAGTGGTGCACACCTGTAATCCCAGTACTTGGGAGGCTGAGACAGGAGGATTACAGGTTTGAGCCCAGCCTCGACAACTTATCAAGGCCCTCAGCAACTTAGCAAGACCCTGTTTCGAATAAAAAAAATTAAAAAGGGCTGGAGGTGTATCTCGGAGGCAGAATGCCTCTGGGTTCAATCCCTAGTGCTATGAAACAAGAACAACAACAACCAAAAAACAAACAAGAAACTTAATAGTTCTCATTATTCCTACTGGTACCAAGGGACTGGGTGATTTTTGATTTCTAGCTTATCTTAAAAGAATCAGAAGCAAGGTGGTAGTTTATTTCCTTCTCCACATTGCAGTGTCTTTCACAATCCTGCAGTACCGTGGTCTCCTCCCTTTACCATGTCAACCCTGACTGTGTTGTAAGCAGAGGGGCAGTTATCAGAAGACATAGGGAACGCATCTTCAGATGTAGCCCTTTCCCCTAATGAGAACCATTCGTCCTCAGGAGTCTTGTCTGGTAGCATCTCTTTTTATTATGGATGACCTTCTTCTTCTTCTTCTTCTTCTTCTTCTTCTTCTTCTTCTTCTTCTTCTTCCTCCTCCTCCTCCTCCTCCTCCTCTTCTTTCTCTTCCTCTTCCTCTTCCTCTTCCTCCTCCTCCTCCTCCTCCTCCTCCTCCTCCTCCTCCTCTTCTTCTCCTCATCCTTCTTGTCCTTCTCGTCCTCGTCCTCCTCCTCCTCCTCCTCCTCCCCCTCCTCATCCTTTTCCTCCTCTTCCTCGTCCTCCTCCTCCTCCATCATCAGGACTAACTGATCCTTTCTCGGTTTCTGTTTTTATTTTTCTCCATCTCTGTTTCTCTGTGTCATTTCTTTCTCTCTTATGTATAGCTTTTCTCCAGGTGGTGAAGGGAAGTTCAGACTTAAATAATCAGAGATAAGCTGGGCGTGGTGGTGCACGCTTGTAATCCCATGCTTGGAAGGCTGAGACCGGAGGATTGGGGTTCGCAGCCAGCCTCAGCTACTTAGTGAGGCCCTCCGCAACTTAGTGAGACCCTGTTTCAAAATAAAGAATAAAAATTAGGGCTGGGGGTGTAGCTCAGAGGTAGAATGCCCCTGAGTTCAATTCCCAGTACCGCAAAAAAGAAAATGAAATAATCAGAGATTAGTTACCGTAGAGGAAAGGAAAACCCTCTGCTTCTCCCCTCTGGTCTTCGGAGCGCAAACCTATTAGGGAAGGACTCCCATTGACCTGAGTGATATGACTGTGTGTTGGGCCAATAAGGGCTTAACCCCTCTGGCTGGGGAGATAGGTGTTTCATAAGGAGGGGGAGGAGCAATAGGAATCACAGTGGAAAGAGAAGCAATAGCTTTTACTTGGTGCAATGGAAACGAGCGTTCACATTTATTTAAGATTTTCCTGTTTCCTTGCAGATTCACTTTTCTCTGAAGGAACAGATGAAAGACAAAGGTTCATGCAATTAAATGACTGGGGAAAACCAACAGTCTCAAGGTCAGCAATGCTATTTAAACCTACTTTCCCCATCCACCTTCTCCCAGTCATTCACTCTGCCTTTTAAGCAAAATTGACTGACTTCTTATAGGAAGACAGAAATGATTTTTCACTCATTATATTTGATTGAGTGTCATACTCTTCTTTCTTAAGAGAATACAGAAATGAAACATGTATTGTCCTCAGGGCAAATAAATCACCCCAGGTGTCTACACAGGGCATTGCAGGGTTATAATCCTGCTGCCATGAATAGCAAGATGGGATTACCTATGTTGAAATTACTTCCTGGGCCGGGCGTGGTGGCGCACGCTTGTAATCCCAGTACTTTGGGAGGTGGAGACCAGAGGATCCGGGTTCGTGGCCAGCCTCAGCTCTCTGTCTCTCTCTGTCTCTCTCTCTCTGTCTCTGTCTGTCTGTCTGTCTCTCTCTCTTCTTAGTGAGGCCCTCTGCAACTTCGTGAGACCCGGTTTCAAAATAAAGTATAAAAAATAGGGCCGGGGGTGTAGCGCGGAGGTAGAACACCCCTGGATTCAATCCCAGGTACCGCAAAAAAAAAAAGAAAGAAAGTACTTCCTGGTTCACTTTTGTTGAAGGGAAGTCCATGCTGACCTCTTTCTCTCCGGGTTACTTGGGCTGAAGTGATGAGTGGTGTAAGTAGACAAAAGATGTGTCTCCAATTGGTGGAGGCCAGTGTCATCCACAGGAAGTGAAGGGAGGCTGAGAGGTTTGGATGCATCGAGTAGGTCCATCCACAATTCTTGACTCACATGTTATTTTTGAGTAATGCCTTACTGTCCTCCTGAACCTGTAAGAGACTCAACAGCTTTCATGTTTACAATGCAGATTAAACTCTACAGATGAGTATCACAATGGATAAGACTGACTACAACTAGCACGATTGGAAATGATTTAATTAGAACTGGCTGCATGTTACTTTAAATTTCCTTTCACTGAGATCAAGATCTTGGTACTGGTGATTGACAATCCTGGTGATTTTGATAGTTGCTATAGAAATCGGCGCTACTCTGACTCCCTGCCATCTTTTCGGGGTGGTAAGTACCTTAACATGAACGATCCCACAGTGGCCGTGAGAACGTGCCATTCAGACCGCCAACTGCAGAATGTAATTGACTAATGGTCTCAGTGTCTGTGTTCTGAAATTCATTCATGCCATTTTCCCAACAACATGCTTCCCAAAGGCCGCTTCCAGCCAGTAGCTGAGTGTGGCGGAGACATGACAGAGGCCTGTTCCTGGGGGACAGTGGATCCCCGATGGCCTTGCCGAGCTTACCTAGAACTGTCGCACAAAGACTTTTCCATCCTACCCGCATTCCTTTCCTCTGTTCTTCATTTGTGGTCAACCTGAGGTCCTCTCAGCCTGTCCTGGGTCCCTTAGCCATTTTATCTCACAGGTATTTCTGCAGATTAAATTCATTCTTACAAATTATGGTATAATATAACATAAATTCTCAGTTAAACAATTTTAGGTGCACAACTCATGGCATTAATTATATTCACCATGTTGTACAACTATTATTGTTGTCTGTTTCCAATTTTATTATCACCCCAAACAGAAAATATTTATCCATTAAGTAATTATTCTCCATCCTATTAAGTGTCTTGAGATTTTTGGCTTGGCATCTACTTCTCAGAGGACCCTGACTAATATAATCTGGGTTAGTCTTCCTAGTACTTGTTCAAGGCGGATACTATCCCTATGTTTTGATGAGGAGATGAAGGCTCTGAGATGGTAAGTAACTTGTACCAACATTACACAACTAATAAACATTTGAGTCAGAACTCAAACCCAGATCTGTGTTCTTAAATGCAACCTTTGGATAACAATTGATTTGTCCAGACATGAACCTCAGAAGACCACACGTGATCAGCCATACCAGAGGACTGCAATGGGGAGGAGTAAATAGGGTCAGTCAGGAGTGTGCTTTGGTGACCTCAGAGTTTCTGCCCAGAAAGAACCTTCCAGAAAAAAATGCCTCTCCAACCTTGCACCATACCAGCTTATGTTGCGCTTTCCTTACAGCTATTGTTTATGTCCTACCGGCACAGTGCTAAGGCCTTTATAGACATTACTTCATTTAGTCCTTGCAAGAGCTCTAAGAGAAAAGTACCATAATCATTACTGTTTTATAGATTAGGAAACTGAGGTAAAATGAACAATGGCTGTTTATTACAAAGAAAACCATTTATGGGTGTGTTTCTTGGAACTGAAAGGTCAAGGGAAAATTAATTAAGAAATTAACTTGTTCCCTTATTTTTGTGGCTATAAAACCATGGTTTAACAAACTAGAGTTTAAAAAATCCATTGGTGCATAATGACTTATGTTGAAGAGCAACATTTCTCACCCACGTCAGTCTTGGTCCCCAGGAGTGACATATCCCACTGTCCCACTTTTCAGAGATCTGGGAAGCATTGCAAATCCTTCCCCTCTCCTTACTCTTGGGTCATTGTGGTGATGGGCTTGTGACGTCACAGCTAACTCATGGAGAGCTGCCGCGGAGGTGCCTGTGAAGACCTCTTTTATTGTCACAAGAAGGTCAGTTGATTCTCATTGCACTGTTGAGATTGTTAATGTCCTCTAAAATTGCCACGTACACTGAATTAGTGAATACTGAAACACTGTTCTTAGAGGAGATACAGGGTTAGATTCTTGTGAGCTTCTGGTCACATTTTTTTTTTGTCAATTGAAAAATGCACAACCTTGTTTTATAGGTGTTCTTGTTTAAAGATGTCTTATTTCATATACATTGTTGATTCCTTACTGTTCCAAGAAACTATAACTCATGCCTGAACAAAGCTTACCGAATGCACATATCTTCTCTGTAAGGCAATCACGGTCTTTGGGGCACAAGACAGCATTTCAGCACTATGTTGGGGACTATTTTAAACTGCCAGGCCAATATCAGAAAGCACAGACATGCAAAAAAAAAAGTGTTACTAAATAGACTGCAGAAAGTACACACGTCTCCACTGTGGGAGCTGAAACTAGAAAGCACAGCGTCTCCTTGTGTGATCTCAGCTGGGATCATATACTTGGAGCGATTCAGAATTTTTTACTGCTCTGAGCAGATCTGTGAATGACTGTAACACACCATGGGTATTGATTTTGGGGTCACAAATTTTAGTGAGTGAGCAAAATTACATGCATTGAAGTGAGAATGGTGAACTTCCAACTGTGCATCATTAAAGGACTGTGGCTGAGGAGAGCACCTTCTGTCTTGATTGTTCAAAATTACTGATCAGCCAAGTCAGTCATTCAGTGCCTAGTTCATTAATTCACACCCCCCACACATACTCTAATGGCAATAAAAAATTGCTGAGCAGGCAATTCTGATGGTAGACCAAGTTGTGAATTCATTGATGTTGTCCAGTGTCTCGTGATATATGTGAGCTGATAGGTGGACTATTCCTTGGTGAATGTCACTGGCAGTGCAGAGCAGCCTTAGCACCCTTGAATATCAGTCCAGTGTCCCTGGATAGCTTAGTGCTAGTCTGAGCTAAGTGGCCACTGTACTGAGACCTGGTTGAGCCTACTAGTAATTGGCTTGTGTTCATGGGAATTCAGTTTCAACACTTACTGAGCCTCTATTCTGTTTCTATGAGCTCCTTGAGGGCAGGACTGTGTCTTGTTCATCATTTAATTCCCAGGATGTAGCACAGTGCCTGGCATGTGGAAAGTTCTCAGTAAATGTTAAGTAGGTAGAAAGCGTTAAGAAGTCTTGAGTGAAGTTTCCATCATTCTAGGATCTTGCTCACTAAACATGAATCAATTACACAGCAGCATGCAGTCCTGTGGGAGGTCTAGGAGAATCCCAAGGGATGGTGCTTATGATGGTTAAGAGAACAAGATCTGGAGTGAGGTAGACCCACATGCATGCCTGGTGGGTGATCTTGAGAGCAAGACACTTAACCTCTTTGTGCCTCAGTTACCTTTGTCCTAACCCTGGGATATAGTAGGCCCCACATGGGTAGGTTGTGAGGTAAATGTGATAGTGCTTATAAAGGATTTAGCTTAATGCCTCAGATTATATTAAGTGCTCAATAAATATCAGCCATTTCTAGGAGTGGTGGTGACACATGCTGGTAATCTTAGTACTTGGGAGGCTCAGACAGGAGGATCACAGATTGGAGGGCAGCCTCAGCAACTTAGCCAGACCCTGTTTCATGACAAAAAAGGACTGGGGCTGTAGCTTGGAGGTAGAATGCCCCTGAGTTCAACCTTAGTGTGTGCGTGTGTGTGTGTGTGTGTATGTATATATATATATGATATATATATGATACATATATATGTATGATATATATATATGCTATATATATGCTACATATATATATATATATATATTTATATATATGATACAGATTGAGACATTTGGAGAAGCCTTCTTGGGGGAAAAACTTCCTGATGGGGGTTTTAGGGGCAGTCATGATTTTGCTGGAGTGGAGCGGTGTCTAGGAGACATTAAAGGCAAGAGTGGAGGCGTGGTGGTAAGACCTGGTGTGCTGGGGAGACACTGAGGGGAACATGCGGCGAGTGGGGGTGGGACTTGGTGAAACAGACTCCACAGTCATGCACTAGGTGGAGCTTCGAGACGAGCTCCTGCGCTGCTCTGAGCTCCAGGAGGAGAACCCAGGAGTCACTTCCTTTGACCTGGGAGTACAGCATGAATTGCATCTCTTCAGAACTCTAAGAGGGCTCTCTTTTCTAAAAACGCCCTTGTTTTCAAAGTTGCTGTGTGGATAAGGCGTGATCAGCATATTTCAAGAGGAGAACTCAGCAAGCTTAGGAATTTCTTTTCTTTTCTCCCCATCCTTCCCTGTCACACTGAGGTTTCACCCCGCAGGCTTAGGAGGAGGTACAGAAATGAGCTCACTGTGGGAGCCGTGTATTCAAGGCCAGCCAGCCAGTGCTCCTGGGAAGACGCTCTGCTGCTCAGGCTGTCTTTGAGCGATGGACATATTCCTGCCTCTGCTTCCCAGGCTGCACACGTGTGTCATCGAAGCACTGATATGCATTCAGCAGGCTTCTTTATGAGAACTCTCCATCAGCCTCCGCTGTGTGCAGTACACCAGGGGGTGGTACCTTAGAAATGGGAGAATCTATCAATGTTGCTGGAATGGACTTCTCTTACACCTTTGTGTGCTTTATGTCTGGGTCCTTTCCCATGGGGCTTATGCTACCAATCAAGTTTCTGACAGTGTCATCTGTCACTGTGAAAGGCCAGTGTGTGCATGTTTTCCTTTTTCTTTTTTTTTTAAGGTTTGTTGGTTTCAGGTCAGCAAGAAGGAGTATAAGCCCGAGGAGTGAATACATCCTATACATGACTTATATCCGTTCTCTCAGGAGGAATGTTAAGCCTTAAAAGGAAGTGAAGAGATCCTTTAGTTTCTCTCTCAGCCTCCATATAGGATCAGTTAGAGGGAACCCATAAAATTGGCGGAGTGTCTGCTCAGCGTGCACCAGGCTCTGTGCTCAGGGCTGGGGACCCAAAGGTGCAGAGGACATGATTTACAAACCGAGCCCTCATTTGCAGGGGAGGGGTGGGGGTTTGTAAACCACCTAAATTAATAATCACAGTGGTGGACGGTGAGTGCTTTAATAAAAGCGAGTCTAGCAGAGGTGGCGCCCAGTTTCCATCTCAGTAATGTATTAATTGTCCCTTTTTGTGATATAAGCATTACAAAAACATTTTTTTTTTGGCACTGGGGATTGAACCCAGGGGCATTCTACCTCTGAGCTATCCCCCTAGCTCTATTTTATATTTATTTTGAAACAGGGTCTCACTAAGTTGCAAGTCTCACTAAATTGCTGAGGTTGACTGCGAGCCTGCGATCCTCCTGACTCAGCCTCCCAAGTACTGGGATTATGAGCATGCACCACCACATCCGGCTACAGGAACACTTTTCATTCATCTTTTTCATTTAGTGGAGCATGTCTCCATTGCTCACACTCTAAGAATCATAAGCTGGAGAGCGGACCTGTCTTCTTCACTCTGATCCTTTGAGCAGTGAGAGTCATGAATGACAATTAGGCCATTTTAGAATTTCTCACTCAATGATGCTATGAATTGGGACAGAATTTTACCCCCCCCCCCAGGGATGGTTCCATGCGTGCTATCCCTGTTCTTGGAGAAGGAGAGGAAAGTGTAGTGGGATCAGCCTCTAGCTGAGCGCTCTGCATGCCCAGTCTGGCCTTGGGTTGAAGAGGATTTGATAAAGTGCTCATACAGCTGAGCCTCACAGGACAGAGGGTGGTAAGAAGCCAAGTTCAGGGATCAGCACCACCCCATTGGGAATTTCTCTTCTGACTCTTGCCAGCTCTATGGCCTTTGGGCAATTTCTCCAATTTCTTCCTAAGATTCCACGTCCTCATCTATAAAGCAGAATAATAAGACTTCCATTGTATAATAACTTCAAGGATTTAATGTCAAAGCTTACACAAAACATTTAATGCACTGACAAGGCACAGTAAATGCTCATTTAACAATAGCAGAGTTGGGTGTGGTGGAACACTCCTGTAATCCCAGTACTTGGAAGGCTGAGACAGGAGGATCGCAGGTTGGAGGACAGCCTCAGCAAGTAGTGAGATTGTCATCAACCTAGTGAGACACTGTTTCAAAATATAAATACAGCTGGGATGTGGCTGGGAGGTAGAATGCCCCTGGGTTCAATCTCCAGTACCACAAACAAACAACAATAGCAGGATACATAGGTCTTCCTATGCCTGATAAAGGATCTCATCCTCTGGTTTCTGCTGTTTCCTTTTCCATGGGTGTCACTGTGACAAGGGGAATGTTTTCGTGACTGCTGTCAAGGGAGAGGAAGGAGCTTAGGTTTCGGGGTACCATTGTGCAACAGGTGGGAGAAACTGCCTTTGATGGGACTGAGCTCTGGGATTCGGCCAACCTATTGTTCTTTTGGCGTAATGTTGGTTCTGAAAAATCCATGAGCTTCTATTGAGTCTGCAGACATAACTGCATGCCTCCCAGGGTCTTGTAAGGCTAGAACAAGATTAAGAGTGTAAAGGGCTGTGCACCAGGCTAGGCGCATTTTGTATGCTCAGGGAAAGTAGACATGGTTGCTGTTGTCATTGTCAGGATTTCTTAAACTCTACATTTCCTTGACTGCTAATGACAGCACTAATATCCTTCTATGTTTATGCAAAACTGGGAGCCAACTTTGGGTCAATTCTCAGGGGCAGCCACAAGCAGACGCCGACCAGAATTTCAAGTTCAGACCCAGCAGGGTGGTCCTGTTAAGTGTCCTACCCACTCCTCCCAGTGGGCCCGTTCCTGCCACTGCTGCACGCCCTCGCCCCACACCCAGCCAGGCCTTCCCTCCCAGGGAGGAACATTTTGTACAGAAAACCACATCACACGCTTCTGTCCTGTGGCTCTTTCACCCGCCGCCAGGTGCTACCTGGCATGTGGCTTTGATTGACAAGATTACTAATCCATGGTAATCATATTTTCATAATTAGTCCCTGCGAGGCCCTGTTGGCTGCTCCAGCCCAGGTAAGCTCCTGCCTGCTGCAGACTTTTCACCAACTGTCACCTCCCCAGGAGGGACCTGTCGGTCTAGCACCCACAGCTGTTACTAAGATTGCTTTAGAATTCTTCCAGATCTTTCCCTCTTTTTTTTTTTTTTGGCGCTTGGCTGCTAGGAATCCTCGCTTGATTAAGTGTTACAATTATTAACTTCAGATCTGAGTGGATACCAGAAAGGGCTCTGGCTTTTCTACCTTCTTGATCACACACTGCTCATTCCTCTTCTGCAGTCTCTTCCCCACATCCTTCCCGCCCCCTAAATCCCTGTGGCAAGGGCCAGGTGAAGCTTCAAAGACACGTCTGAATAAAAGAACACACGCAGAGCATCAATCATTCACCAGGCCAAGTTTTGGCAGGCGCAGGGCCTTTCCTGTTTGTCTGGCTCTAGATTGTGAGAACGCCTCCTGCCCACCCACGCTGACCACTTGGGCTACTGATGGTTGGTGAGCGCTGAGCCTTACTCTGCACTTGGGCCTTGCAGAGATTCAATGGAGGGTGACCAAGGTGACTGCTACCATGGAGTCCTTGCTGTTGGCCAGACCCTGTGCTAAGGACTTTCTGTTCTGCATCCTGTTCGGTTCTTGCAACATCCTTGGGAGGTGGGTACTAAGTGTTCTGTTCATGGTAGAGACAGATGAAGAGCCAAGGTGTAGAGGAGCCAGGACACTCGCCCAGTTGCTAGTTTAGAAGATGGCAGATATGGGACTTGAGCCCGGATCTCATCTCTCTGGGGCTGGCAGGTGTAGCCACATGCTGTGCTCTGTGTTGAGGATATACTAGGAACTGGCATGGACAGGAGGAGGTGGCAGTGTTAAGGACAAGCTAATCAGACACACTGATTAAAGTAGGAGGAAAAGGCCTTGGAAACAGGGGAGAGGGAACATTTCTAGTGCTTTTGATAAATGGAGGTGTGGAAATGGGCCAGGTGAGGAAACTGCTGAAGGACCAGCACAAGGATACTGGCTCCATCACTGGGAGGGGGTATGGTGGTGGGAGGAGAAGGAGGGAGAAAACAGTGTGTGGGGGAGAGTGTGCAGATTCCAGGAGATGTGGCAAAAGGATTTTTTTTTTGGTACTGGGGATTGAATTCAGGGGCATTGTACCTCTGAGCTAGACTCCATGCCCTATTTTGTTTTTTATTTTTATTTTATTTTTTGTGGTAGTGAGGATTGAACACAGAGACATTCTACCTCCAAGCTATATCCCCAGCCCTATTTTATTCTTTATTTTGAAACAGGGTCTCACTAAGTTGCTGAGGGCCTCACTAAGTTGTTGAGGCTGTCTTTGAACCTGTGATCCTCCTGTCTCGGCCTCCCAAGTACTGGGATTACAAGTGTGTGCCAACACGCCCAGCTGTTTTTTTTTTTTCTGAGACAGGGTCTTGCTAAAGTTGCTGAGGGTCTCGCTAAGTTGCTGAGTCTGGCCTCAAATCTGCTATCCTCCTGTCTGAGCTTCCCATGTACTGGGATTGCAGGCATGCCCCACCATGCCCAGCTACAAAAGTTTTTTTGATATTATAATTCTCAGTAGGACTCAGGCTTAGACATCTTTGCTATTGATTTCCTAAAAAGTTTCATCCTGTCTGTTGGTTAAATGAATTATGATGTGAAGATTCCGTGTGTGGATTGAATAGTTTCCTTTACATTAGCCAAAGTACTTCAGTGATATAAAATTATAGTTTTCTGATCAAAACTTTGTCACAACCTATTTGTTAACTTTGAGACAGACGTCAAGATAGTAGGTTTGCTGTGGTGAACATGACTCATACTAGGTAGTACAGATATCAGAGGGTAGGATAGCTCAGGGAATGCTCCCCACTTCCTGGACTAGTTCATATATAGAAGCTTCCTGTCCACCCGCTACTCTCCCGGTTTGCTTGTCCACTCTGAGATCTCTAGAAAAATCTTCGGATGTTCAAAAGGATCTCCAGCAACTTCCCATAATAGGTTGATCAGCCAACAGGGGTGGAGGAAGTGGCTGCTAACTTGAAAGAGCCCGCTGTGACCAGTGCTGCACCCCCTTATAGCACCATGGTCTTGCAGTTCCAGGAGCCCCCGTCACTGGGCGAGTGATGTCCTGGACTCCCGCGGCAGGGTAGCTGGATTCCTGTTGAACTGTTTCTCGAGTGGCAGCAATTTGCTTTGCCCCTCTTTGCATTGGAAGTAAATGCAAGAGATCTGAGGGCCAGTGGGATTTGGGTGGACTTAGTCTTTATCCCCCTGGTCCCCAGTGCTCTGTCCCTATCATTGCTTTTGTCTTCACCACCTGGTATTGCAATGTCTCTCTTTATAAGCTTCCTCCCTCACTTCCCAAGAGTAGGGCACAGTGGGTGGCACTGTAGGATGTCCCTTTGTTTTACAGCAGGAGGACAGGCTGAATGGAAGAGTGGGGGTGAGGGTCAGGTTTTCTCAAGTGGTTATTGTCTGAAAGCACAAAGCTGTATCCGTGTGGCGGTGTTGCTTGGATGGATAAGCTTTGGCTGAGTAAACTATGGAGTATCCAGAGCTGTGTTAATAGAGACAGAGAGGGACAGCTCAGAGGGAAATGAAAAGCACATCAAAATTTCATGAGCTTACTTTGATGTGGACTGCTACCTCCAAGAACCCTCTATTTAGCTTTCTAATGTCTTTGAGAAAGTTTATAATCAAACTCTTGTCAGCAACTAAAGGCATGGTGTGAATTAATTCATCAAACTAGAGTCCTATCTGCTGGTTACTGAAAATGGGAAGACAAGGGGCAGGTTGTATATGTGGGGTGTTTGCATTGTGAAGAGAGAGCAGCAGGAGTGAGAGGGGTGTGCTGGCAAAGAAGGGAGGTGTTCAGGAAAGGCAGGTATTGAGTGTTGAGTGAGCAAAGGTCTTGTTGCCTATTTGATAACTTGGTAAGGGTCCTCTCTGCTGGACAGGAAGTGTTGGCAATGTCTATGCTGCCGGACTTCCTGTATCTTTTACAGGCATGTGTCAGACCAGTCTGAAACCAGTCCACTTTTATAAGCCCATTTGGGACTATTTTCTGGGCAAAGCCACAGAATTAGTTAAAATTAGCCTCCTTCCAGATAAAAAAGAGGCATAGCCAAAGGTGATTTATTTGCTCCTGAGTAGAGATGGAAGACCAAGCCTGCCAGTGGTTCCCCATTTAAAGGAAACTTTGTCAAGTGAGGGTCGAGGTAGCCCACTCCTAGAGATTTACACAAACCCGTCTGAGTACAGGGTTTAAGATGCTTGTATTCTGTGATAAGCCATGTAGTATTGATGTCTGATCACTGGGAAAGACAAGTTTCTAGTCTCTGGGAGAGAGGAAGGTGTTGAAGGAGACCTGGAAATTTTTCTAGAAGATACAACTTGAGAGAGTTCACAAAGACTGGTGGAAAGACCAGAATGAAGCAAATACAAACTGATGTCTCCATTGGCAAGTGGTCCAGAGCCGAAAGTGAGCCTGGCAAGTCCCTTCTGTAGACTAGAGAAAACCACAGGTTAACCTGAAGGAGAAGAGAGGAAGCTTGAGAGCTTTGCTTTTTAGTGACCCAGGTTGATGGAGTCCTATCTTGATGTGGAAGGGCCATGATTGTTGTGGTTTGTACTTTAAATGTTCCCCCAAAGCTCACATGTTGAAGGCTTGGTCCCCCAAAGCTCATGTGTTGAAGGCTTGGTCCCCCAAAGCTCATGTGTTGAAGGCTTGGTCCCCCAAAGCTCATGTGTTGAAGGCTTGGTCCTCAGTACAGCAGTGTTTGGAGGTGGGTCTTTGGGGAAATGACTGGGTCATGAGGGCTCTGACCTTAACAATGGAGGAATCCATTTGTGGATTCATAATGCAATGGACTATGGGAGGTGGTGGAAACCTTGGGAGGTGGGGCCTAGTTGGAGGAAGTAGTCACTGAGGGTGTGCCCTAGAAGGGGATGTTTTGTCCCCAGCGCTCGCTCGTGTTCTCTCTCTCTCTCTCTTCCCCCCTCCTTCCTGGTCACCATGCGGTGAGCAGCTCTCTTTCATCACACTCTCCCCACCATGCTGTTGGGCCTCACCTCAAGCTACGGTGACATGGACCAAAAAGTCGGAAACCATGAGCCAAATTAATCTTTTTTCCTTTTAAATTGGTTTTCTCAGGTATTCTGTCACAGGGACAGAAAGCTGACTGATACAGTGGTCATCGGGACAAGGGAAGGGAGTATAGCTACCAGCCTCTGAAAATGCCCACCTGATATAGAAAAATCGCTTCCAGTCCTATTTCTCTGGGTCCAGTCACATGGCCCCAGTATAATCCTTCCTCATTTCCAGAAGGAGAACAGACATATTCCCTGAAGTTCTCCAGACTTTCCTCTGTTATCCCTAGAGTGATTGTTATGTGAGCTTTTCTATTGACTTAAGGTTGGGGAGAAGAAAACCTGAGATTTCTGGGTAGTCTTCTAAGAGGAAGAGCCTGCCTGTTAAGGAATCCGGCATGAAGGAGAGTAAAGCTCAGGAAGGAAAGGAATTGAATTCTAATAAATACATTGTTTGAGGTGCTGGGTCCATCTGTGCCCGTAGCTACACGCGAGCCGAGTTCTATGAAATAACAACCGACCTTTTGTCGTTGTTTAGGACAGTTTGCACTGGGCTTCTGTCGTTTGTTAGCTACAAGTTTCTACTACTAGACTACTGGAATGTAATGCTTCATTTCTGAATTCTTGAATATTTATTGTTACTTTTCTGTTTTAACATTTGTGTTGTTTCTTCTGTTTAAAATGTCTTCCTCTGGTTTTTCTTCCACCTGGTAGCCAAGATCTCATTTCTTTTTTTTTTTTTTGTGGTACTGGGGATTGAGCCCAGGGACATTCTACTTCTGAGATACACCCCCAGCCCTATTTTATTTTTTATTTTGAAACAGAGTCTTGCTAAGTTGCTGAGGCTGTCCTTGAACCTGTATTCCTCCTGTCTCAGCCTCCCAATTACTGGGATTACAGGTGTGCGTCACTACACCTGGCACCAAGATCTCATTTCTACTTCAGTGCCCATTTTGTTACCACCTCCTCTGAAAGGTGTTCCCTGATCTATGTCCCTCCCCTGCGCTCAGCCCAAATCAACCTTTTTCTCTGCTGTTCAGTAATGAACGTGAACTTCTGTTGTAACCTTTGTAGTATTCTGTCTTGCACTAGCCAATGCTTAAGCAGCACTTACTGAATGCTGTACATTCCTCAGGCATCGATCCTTTTACTCTTCAGATGATCCTATGGGGTAGGCACTATTATTTCTATTTTGTACATAAAGAAAGACAATTTAGAATAACTGAGTGATTTCTCTTAAATAACAAGAGATTTGGAACTAGGTGATCTGGCTCCAGAGCGCACACTACTTAACTTTGTAGTTACTTGGAGATCTGGCTTCTCCCCTCTGCTGGATGCTATCCTGTCTTCTAATTGAGGATTGCACCTGGCAAGCTCACATGCTATTACAGCCTGCAACTCGGGTGCTAACTTCATTTCTAGCTTCACCTTATGTTTCTTGTTCTCATTTTATTTCTTCTCTGATTTTTTTCAACAACCTATTTGAAATGACACTGTATCCCATTTGTAGCATTCACATTTTATAACCCATCTCTCTGTTTTATTTTTAGGCAGGAAAATAGTTAAATAAATACATGCATGATAATAAAATTAAATGCTATCTTTGATAGTAAGTTCCTTAAGGGTAAGGACCACTTTTGTTTATCTTATTTTCTGCAAGTCTCAGCTCTGGAACTAAAACATATCTTGGATTTATTTGAAGTGAAATCCTCAGCTTTTGAGGATTAAAATTACAAGGCATAGAAAAGCATTCTATGATGTGACTTGTCCAAAATGTCTACAGGGCTGGCAGGGGGTCCTGGGGGTGGGGGTCTGCACTTTTCTGTACCTTAGAGAATAAAATAAGACATTTTGCTGCAGCAGGAAAAAAATTTCCCCTTTCTGTCCTGCTTTCTGGAGAGCTGAATATCTTACCTGCAGTGACATTCTGAATTCCTTGTGGAGACTCAAAACAGTGGCTGAAAAAACTATTTTTGAGTCCTTTAGTCGCCCAGGAAAAACTAAGGTGCTGACTGGCGAGAAGAGCTGGAGGTGTGTTTTATTATAGCCCTTCAGGTTTATGACTTGGTGTGAAAAGGCAGGGTGCTGCGGGAGCCACCCTCTCAGCTTGTTCCACACTGTGCCCTCCTCTGAGAATAATTTGGAACTTGTTTTCTTCTATTGTTAAACACTTCTTGGCGAGGCCAGCTGAGGTTGAAATGCCTGTGTTATGCTCATCTACAGCTAGAGTTAGGAAAGCCGCCATGTTTGTTGGGCTGTAGGAGGAAGTAGCAGCTTCCTGTAGTGCTGGAAGTGCAGGAAAGGACACCTGGTGGCGCTGTCCAGTGTTGTTTCCCAAAGACCCCCCTCTACCTTTTCTTCTTCTCTCTCTGACATGATTCTCCTAGCACTTTCCAAAGTTCTCTAGGCATTCATTTAGATCCAAAACCATTTTCCTAATATCCACCATGTACCAGACACCATGTGAGATCCTGGGGCACTCAGGAGACATAGAAAAGCTGTTCTGATTGAGTAAATGTGTCATTTGGGGCGTGATTGTTCCTAGTGTTGTGAGCACAGTTGGCTGACAGGGATCAGTAAACACCCAAATAGCAATACAGAGTAATTTGCATGGGGAATGTTGACTTATTATGCATGTATATCTGGGTGAAGAGAGAAGAATATGGTGACCCACTTAAAAGTTGTTCTCTATACTGGCATTTTAGAAGACTCAACTTTTGAGTACACCACTCTCTGTATTGTCTTATGCAGAATAAGAATATGTCAGAAATTAAAGAGCTAAAATGCAGCTATAATTTTTGTCTACACACAGGCAATACGGACTGGGATGGCCCTCATGGTTGTGCAGTTTTGTACTTCAACATGTAATTTACCAAGCTCTGTTGTTGTTGTTCTCCTCCTCCTCCTCCTCCTCCTCTTCCTCTTCTTCCTCTTCCTCCTCCTCCTCCTCCTCTTTCTCCTTCTCCTCCTTCCCCTCCTCCTCCTCCTCCTCCTCCTCCTCCTCCTCCTCCTCCTTCTTCTTCTTCTTCTTCTTCTTCTTCTCCCTGCTCTGTCTCCCACTCCTAGTCTATTTTTCCCTAGATGTTCCTAGAAATAGGCAGGTGCTTTAAGTATTTCCTTCTCTTTTGAGCTTCCTGTGTGGAAATATAGAGACAATCTCAAAGGTGACAGACAAGAACCACGGAGTAGGTTCCAGCCATGCAGATGGCCTATCTCACACTCAGACCAGCAAAGGATGTTTCCTTTGTCACGGATGACGAGAAGCTAGAACAAGGCATGGGAAAAAAACCCCACCTGTACCCTTTAACTAAAAACAAGAGTATTTGTGCATGGTGACTTGCAAGTAAAAGATTGTAAAATCTATCCTTCTCAAAGGATATTGTTTAGACTATTAAAAATAGGATCTCTATGAGCCCTAGTCATATGATAATCCAGGGTTTAAGGTGGACTGTTAGTTTGCTGATGAAATCATTAGTTCTACCAAGGAAAGGATGGCACATGCCAACAGGGTCATGCAGATGAGGGTGACAGAGGGAAAGGGTCAGGGAAACCTTCCAGGGGTGGAGCTGCACTCCAGGGCAGCAGTTGGGAGATACAACCACACACAGCCCTGAAAGGTCAAGCGGGGGCAGTTACTGACACCTGGAGAAAGTAGGAGCTGTCCAACGGGAGCTATGGCCAGAGAGAGAGAGAGAGAGAGAGACAGAGAGAGAGAGAGAGAGAGATCCAGAAAGAAGTCCAGAAACTACTCTGACCTCACTCTCTGGTTTCTTGCTGGTGCCTTTCATTGACTCAACTCACTGGAGGATGGAGGACAAGGGATTCTGTTAGTTTAATGGATAAAGTCCTCCTCCCAGGACACAGAGAAAGATCAAGAAAGGTGGAAAGTAGTTCTGGAGGGACAGATGGAAAAGTATCTAGTACTTGATTGTAGAGAAGCAATCTAGCAAGAAGGCAACTGGATTATCAGAGAGAAGATGTGAATTTTGGCACCGACCCTACATGTCCTAAGCCAGTTGACTCTGGGAAACCACTTCATCCTTCCGAGCCTCAGTTTTGTCTGCTCAACAGGGAAGGAGTAGTCCTTGTATTAGGCAAGATGAGTTAGGGGGAGATACTTTGAAAACGGAGCTCTTTGAAGGAAGGGGTCATTTATGAAAATCTGTCAGCATCACTGTTGGCTTTTAATCTAACTTACTTGTGTTGTATGGAAATAACTTTAGTTATCGTGTGATGCTTATATCCCACCTGTGCCTTCAGAACCAAGCAGAAGTAACAAGCCCACACAGACCTCACATGAGCGCTTCCTTCTCTGCTCCAGTATGTTCTGCAGGCATTCAGCTTACTTGCTGTGTGAGTAGCAAGGATGCCAAGCCGAACCATGAATAGAGGAGAACTTAAGGGCCAACTGTACCTCACGCCTCTTTGTCTTTTCTGAGCACACATGGGAGAAAGTTGTTGAGCTGGGAGAGACACATCCCTCTTGCCTCCATTAGGCTGAGGAGAAAGTAAGCTGTGGGTAAGGGTTCCCTGTATCTCTTTTGTCAGTCAATGGTTGGGCCTCATCTCTAGGAATTAAAAATGTATCTCCTATCCTCTGTGCCTCAGAGCAGTAGATACCTATTAGGATATGTGCCCAGCCTCTGACCCTTTTCTAAAGACTGCTCAGAAGGCCCTGGCAGCCATGTTGTTACAGTGTGACCCAATAGGCAAGGATGGGAGACACCTGACCCATTGGTACCTGGGAGCTAAATCTCTGCCACTAGTGTGAGCTTTAGTCAGTCGTGGGAGCTGGGGTGCATCTTCTGCCACATTTATGGAGGAGTAGAAGAGTGAGTCTACTGAGAGAGAGTGGAGCAGAGGTGCGGGCAGATGAGGGAGAGCAGTAGGAGAGAGCACAGTGTGTTGCTTATACCAAGAATAAGGACCCCGGGACCTCTGTTCTTGAAGGCTTTCTATGCTTCAGCTTCTGTCCCTTGGTGAGGCCTGGTCACCTCTTCCCAGTGAGCCTACTTACAGGGCTTTCCTGATACTCATAGCTGTAAGAACCCTAAGAAACACAGTGTTATGGGTAACAAAGACCTTGGGGGATATGGGAACAGGTTTGGGAAACAACCAATGGTTCCCATTTTCTTCCAAAGAGCTTTCTTTGGTTGCCATCTTTCAGTTCCTTCAGAGAAAACCCTTTACCCTCCCCACCAATGAAGGTCATGCCCAGTGGTTCCCGGGGGTTCTTCTCAAGGTGGGAGAGCAGGCCATGCTCCCTGCCAGAAACACGGAAAAGCTCCAGCCCAGCGACTCTTGTAATTTCACAATTACATGAAATTACCAATAAAAAAGCCTTCCTGCAATAAAACAGTGTGAACTTATCTACCTCCTGAGCATATTTATAATCAACAGCTTTAGAGTATCAATTAAATCCTCTGCACATTACTTCAGCCTCTCTCTTAAAACATCCATTCTTTATGACTTTGAACACTCAGAGCAACAACAGAAATTATCCTTTAATTAAACAAACCAACCCCATACTTTTCTCAAGCATTTGTGAACATGTGTGCAGGCTGACTGGAGAAAGGACTCTTGGGGTTTGGGCTTGTTCCATAGGATACTTATTCAGTCCTTCATTACTATTGTTAACAATAATAATACTAATTCCGTGCATGTTTATGCACTTTCTGGTTGCAAAGCATTTTCTCATCCTTTACCATTGTGCCATGTAAGTGCAACTGAGGTCATTCCCTCTGTCTTGTGTTGACTTGTCTTAGCCATGATACGTTCCGTTGGTAAAGGGTGTATGCTATGGAGGGCACTGTGTCTTTTCCAGATACTTTCCTCATTTACATCTCTCAAGCCCAATGAAGTGGGCATTATGTCTCACATTTATAGATTAGGTGTTAAACTGCTTGTCAGAGGTCACATAGCTGGTTAGTACTGAGATTGGGATTTGACACCAGGACTGAGACATCCATCTCAAGCACTAATCACAGGGCAGTTTATTTTTCTTTAACCTACCATTTCTAGCCTTCTTGGCTAAGCAAATTGGTTCGCAGCCAGCCAGCCTCAGCATCTTAGGGAGGCCCTCTGCCACTTAGTGAGACCCTGTTTCAAAATAAAAAAAATAAAATAGGGGTGTAGAATAGCAAAGAGGTAGAATGCCCATGGGTTCAATCCCCAGTACCAAAAAAAAAAAATATTCTCTTCCCGAATATAATAGCTATCTGCTACTTATGGGTCACCTACTCATTCATGATTTATTTAACAAAGATTTAACTATCTTTATTGTTTTCACTTTATATGATAGGATTGCAGGTTTAAGGCCAGCCTCAGCAACTTAGCAATGCCCTGTTTCAAAATAAAAAAATAAAAAAGTGTTGTGGGTGTAGCTCAGAGGTAGAATGGCACTTGGTTCAGTCCCGAGTACCAAAAGAGAGAAAAAAAAAATAAGTCAAAAAGTAGCACAAAGACAAGAATGAGAGGAAAGTGTCTTGAAACTTGCAGGCTGGTAACTGACAGTGAGTTGGGAGGAATCAAGGCTCAGGATTCGGGGTGTTAGAGGCTAGGTCAAGTAAGCGATTTCTCTGAAGGTTTCAGTGGGGGCCAGAAGTAAAAACCTCACCATTATCTAAACACAACACTAACATGAAGAGGTGAAATAATTTCTCCTTAAATAACAGGCCGACCTATTCAGAATTATGATTTTAATGTAAGACTAACCTTTGAAAATAGATCAAGTGATATAAATTATTAAGGAGAAGACATTCATCAGATAGATGGTGTCTATTAGTGATTTTATGCATGAGGAGTTCTCTCCTGAAGAACAGTTGTGGCTGCCTCGGCCCGGAAAAAAAATGAAGAACCCAGTTACCCTTTCGTGATATGTGCGGCTGATTTTAATCAGGATTTCTCCTGTCAAATGAAATGAAGAGACTGAAATATGATCTCTCCTGTGGATGTACATGTGCTGCCTCCCACCTCCTTGGAGGCAGCTGCACCTAGAATTTTCCTGGTGCTGAGAAAACGGAGACACACATTTTAAGCAGTCTTTTTATTTTCTTTCCTTTGGTAAGGGAAAATATCTCGATCAGTTGGTCAACGCACAAAATATTTAGAGACTCATCTCACACTAGGCTAAGTGTTATGTGGAGGAAGGGGGAGGTAGAAGAGTCTAAGATGATTCTTATCCTCAAGGAGTTTCGTGTCAAGACCAAAGAGAGACCAGAACTGAGTGCAATCTTGTTATCCCACTTCCAGCCAAGTGAGTTTGGGCGTCCAGTTCTCAGAGCCTCAGTCACTTTGTATGTAAAATGGGAGGACGTTTCCTGCCTCATGGGCTTTTGAGGGATTATTAGGTTATGTCTTGAAAGAAAAACTCATGGGGCTTGGCACTGGTTCTGTTACTGGTAGGATTATATAAAAGAGTTACTTATGACTATTTCTTTTTCACCACCATCTTTGGTCATGGTGGGGGTTGCTTTTCCTTGTACACTGCCATTCAGCATCATTCCTTCAGGTATGTGGGGTTCTCCCTTTCTCTCAGGAAGTTGTAGGCTGAGGATGAATCCCCCACACTTTTGAGAAGAAGCTTGTTCCTGGGGGATAATTTGGATGGAGACCGAGCAAAGTCTCAGGGCCCAGAGAGGGGATGCTCCTGCTGGCTGAGGTCAGTGGGAGGTCACCCACCACAAGGACAACTTAGGAAGTCCCCTGGCATTGGTCAAGTCAGGGGTCACCCAGATAGAGACTGGAAAGTCACTGGGTGCTGGTTTGGCTCCCTTGGGGACCCAGTGAGTAGAGTTTCATGTTTTCACAAGAGAATCTTGGTACCCCATCTCCGTGATAATGAGCCTTACCCTGTATCTCTCAGGTCCAGTCCCTTCAAAACACCAGGCTTCATAACCTCCCCTTCACTATGCCCTCCTCCCTTTTCTTTTTTTCTCAGTACACTCCATCCTTGTTTAGAGGATCACTAGGTCTAGCATTTTTCTCTTTCAAATCCCTTTCTTTTGGAGCACTAAATTTGTCCCTAGTGCTTCAGGGTTGAGATGTCTGAGCATCAAAGCATCCTGGCTTTTATGACTCAAAAGTCATACTGTAGAAACTCAGGAACAGTTTCTCTGCTCCTCTGCCTTATCGGCCATTCCTTGGTGCAAAGAGTACCCAGGAGTGAATGATGGGGTGGCTGTGTGCGCAGGGCATGTGAACAGTAGGGGGAGGGCTGCTCTCTGTTCATATCTCAAAATACTGTCCTGCAAAACTACTATCTCTTTCCCCTTTCTCCCCTCATCTTCTTGATGATGATGATGATGATGATGCCTGCTTCAACAGGAAAGTAAGCAGATTTAGACAAGGCAATACTGCATCAGTTGGACATTCCAGGAGAGAGAGGTTGAGTCTGGGTCAGGAGCACACACCCTTGGTAAGTCCTATGAGCAATAAAAGGGGGGGGGAAGCAGATTGGCCATGGAAATCTGTCAAATCAAGGTGCCCAGCTGATGGTATGGAAGGAAAAGGGGGAGGAACCAGGGTCTTGGTGAGCGTCTCAGTCAATACTCTCACTACTATAATACAAAACAACTGAACACACAACTTAGAGGAAGGAAGATTCATTTGCTCACAGACCTGGAGATTTCAGAGGTTCAACCCATGTTCAGGCCTGTTGAGGTCTGCAGAAATCAGGGCATGGCGGAGGGAGGCAGAGAGATGGAGAGAGCAAGGGCTCTGCTTTCACATCATGGAAACCAGAGCAAGAGAGCAAGCAAGGGGATTCAAGGACACAGCACAGTCCCCAAGGTCACACCCTCAGGGACCCACTTCCTCCAGCCTCACCCCACCTGCCTAGGTTATCACCTAGTAAATACATTACAATCGATTTATCCACTGATGAGATCACAGCCCTCATGACTTAATTATATCAACTCTGAACATTAATACATGAGATCTTTACTGCAAACCATCGCAGTAAGTGACAGACCACAGTGTACATCTGACAGAGGTGTGGAGCTCTAAAACAAAGAACACATTAGAAGACTCCCATGTCGTACAGAAATGACCAGGCTGTAGTACCCGTGCCACATTCAGTCACTGACCTGGGGCCACCTGGGAAGAACACAGCTTCAGTTCAGAGTTATGGATGTGGGGGTGTTGCGATGGCAGACTGTCATTCCTCGTTGCTGAATGTCCAGCCCTTTCTAAAAGGGGATCCACGTGGCCCACCATACCTGCTCTACATGCCCGTGGTGGCCACGTAAGCATGATGGAGAGGGAGAGCTCAGGGTTGGGGCTGGAACCCCAGGTTTCCAGTCTTGGTCCAGCCTTCTTTCCACTCTACTTTGAAATTTATGATGCAATCAGAGACTACCACCAGATGGTACATAATTAAGCATTCAATTAAATTTCCTAGCATAGACATGGAGAGCTGCTGAGTTTCAGGGATTTGAGAGATCTGTGTAGATTACTTAGCCAGGTGGCAGTGAAGCCGCCTGGAGGCCAACAAACCATGTGAAAAAGGAGCCCCCATCCCCGTCCCTACTGCTACCATTGCTCACTTCTCTTGACTTCTCTGAGGGTGCCATGCCCCATGCCATGCTACGGATCTTGGGCTTTTCATAGGGTTTAGTCAAAACGTTTCTGGCCAAGCAGATGCCATTCTGACCTGAAGTTTGCTGCGATGACTCTTAGGCAGCAGGGCTCTGGGTGGTAAAACATGCTTTCTCCTAGTCGATTGGCCAGAGCTCATATGATAGTACATGGTTCTTGGGGGAGAATGGCCAAGACCTAATAAGTAGCTGAAGTATAAGTTTTTTGCAAGGTCAGCTTAGAGGCAGTGATGAAGGGTTGTGTCAGAGAGCAGCAAGGCTGGACAGTATGGCTGGGGTGTCACTCCAACCTGCCCATCTGTTGCCACCACAAGTTTCACATCACTCAAATTGAGGTCAAGTCTTTACACTGTCAACATATGTGAGGGATTATTCAGATATCTTTACATCCTTACATTTTGGTAAGAATAGTGTTAAGTGTGTGTGTGTGTGTGTGTGTGTGTGTGTGTGTGTGTGTTACTGGGGATTGAACTCAGGAGCATTCTACCTCCAAGCGACACCCCCAGCCCTATTTTATTATTTTGTTTTGAGACAGGGTCTTGCTAGGTTGCTGAGAGTTTCTCTATGTTGCTGAGGCTGTCCTCGAACCTTCAATTCTCCTGTTTCAGCCTCCCAAGTACAGGGATTATAGGCATGCACCGCCATGCCTGGTGAGTGACAACATTTTAAAAAAATCTCTGCTCATGGCCAAATTTTTCTCATGCTAACATTTGCTAAGAAGCTTTTTAGTAAGGCTTTCTGTGGGAAGGGCATTTTTACTCTTGCAATGATACAAAAGCTTGAATTTTCTTAATAACACTGATAAAAATAATGATAGTTAATCTTTTTTTCCTTTTTCTTTCTTATTTTGGCACTGGGGATTGAACCCAGGGGCATTCTACCTCCGAGTTACACCCCCAGCCCCATTTTTTATCCTTTATTTTGAAACCAGGTCTCACGAAGTTGTGGAGGGCCTCACTAAGTAGCTGAGGTTGGCCGCGAACCCGGATCCTCTGGTCTCAGCCTCCCAAGTACTGGGATTACAAGCGTGCGCCACCACGGTCTGGCTTTGTTTTCCCCTTTTAATGTAGGGTAAGAACCTGCACTAAGTGTATTTGATCCCATTTAACCTTTCCAATAGCCCTAAACTGTAGGCAGTTTTTCCTTCATTTTACAAAGAAATGAGGCTCATGGAGTTCAGTAATTTGTTCAAGGTTGTATCGATGTGAAACTCAAAGGATGAAATGGATCCAACTCTTTCTAGTTCCAAAGCCCATTCTTTAATTTATCAGGCTATGTACCTTCTTTTCTCTTTAGATGGATCCAACCAGAAACACAGAGTCTTCTGTCATTTTATCATGGGCATCCCGAGACTCAGTTAGTTAGTGGCAGTCTGCACTAGATCTGCCAGATCCAAGCTCTTTCGCTCTTTCTCTCCATTAAACTGATTAAGCCCAGTGATACCCACGGATGGAATGTGCCTTTGATGCTCCTTGGGAATACCAAGAGGTCTCTTAGTCCTCCGAGCCTGGCACAGTCTCTTGGCTTTCACTCCATTTCAAGATTGCAACTTCTTATTCCTTCATCAAGGAGTTCCTGAGACTGGCAAATTGCTAGGAAACTGAACAAAGAGAGAAAATTGCCCAGATGAGGTATGCATGTCAAACTGTCCTCCTAGCCAGCATTTATTTTTTTTTTAATTTCCAAAGCATTTAAAACGTAGCAGCTGTGGCTCACCATGCCACTAGTCCAAGATACTTTTTTTGTGTGTGTGTAGTGTGGAGGGAGGAGGGGAGTGGGGTAGGGTGTGGAGGGAAGTACATCAAGAGCTATGTGCATGCATGTTTGTACCACAAAGAACCTTACTGTGATGTATAATTGCAATGCACTAATAAAAGTATAAAAAGAATAAATATAAAAAAAGATATTGTGCAATGGGCAAAAGCGTGCTAGAATTAAGAAGCAGACTTCCGAAATGACCATAAAGTGTTGATCAAAACTCCTTGTGTGCCAACCCGGGAGTCATTTGGGCAGGATCTTCCCCTGCCTTCGCTCGTCCCCCATTCTACCAGCCACAGAGTCTTTCCTTCTGCGCATTGTTATTTTTATCTGTAATTGTGGGGAAAGCGGAGGATCGGGAGTTGAAGGATGACTTGGGGAAAGACATTTTTATTGCTTAAATGATTCTTTTCAGGCAGACAACTGGAGCCAAAAAGGGATCATTGCAAACCTACAGAAGCTGGAGAAAATTTACACCCTTTCAGGTATTTTAAGCCTTCAGAACTATTTTGAGCGAGAAGACTTATTTTGGGCTCCTGGAGAGTCCTGTTTCACGAGTGGAGCTAGACTCCAGCCAGCTGGTGTGGTGTTTGGGAAAGCTGGTTCTAGAGTTACACTGTCTGGGCTCAGCATCTGCCCCCTCCCCCAGCTGGGCAGGTGACTCTTCACCTCCCCTCGCCTCAATTCCTCATCTGAAAAGAAGGGTGGGTTTGTTTCGGAGTCTTCTATCAATTGATTTTTGACAAAGGGGCTAAAAACATCCACAGGGAAAAGATAGCCTTTTCAACAAATGGTGCTGGCAAAACTGGCTAATCATATGCAGAAAAATAGAAATAAACCCCACTTTCTCACCTTGTACAACAATCAACTCAAGATGGACCAAAGACCTAGAAATCAGACCAGAGACCTTGCAGCTACTTGAAGAGGGCATAGGTCCAACACTTCAACACATAGGCACAGGTAAAGACTTCCTTAACAAGACCCCAAAGGCACAGGAAATTAAAATGAGGATCAATTCATGGGATTGCATTAAACTGAAGAGCTTCTGTGCAGCAAAGGAAACTATCAAGATCCTCAACAGAGAGCCAACAGAATGGGAGAAGATTTTTGCCAGCTACCCCTCTGATAGAGGACTAATATCTAGAATATACAGAGAACTTAAAAAAGTCACCACTAAAAAAACAAATAACCCAATCAAAAAATGGGCAAGTGAACTAAATAGACACTTCACAGAAGAAGAAATACAAATGGCCAATACATGTATGAAAAAATGTTCAACATCATTAGCAGTCAGAGAGATGCAAATCAAAACTACCCTGAGAGATCACCTAACCCCAATAAGAATGGCAATCATTAAAAACACACATAACAACAAATGCTGGCGAGGATGTGGAGAAGTAGGAACTCTAAGACACTGCTGGTGGGATTGCAAATTAGTGCAACCACTTTGGAAAACAGTGTGGAGGATCCTCAGAATAATGGGAACGAACCTACTGTATGACCCAGCAATACCACTTCTAGGCATCTACCCAAAAGATCTGAAACCAAACTACCAGACTAATGCATGTGTATCTATGTTTATAGCTGCACAATTCACAATTGCCAAACTTTGGAACCAGCCAAGGTGTCCACCAACAGATGAATGGATTACAAAACTATGGGATATGTACATAATGGAATTTTATGCAGTCATAAAGAAGAACAAAATTACATCATTTGTAGGGAAATGGAAAGAATTAGAGAACATTATGCTAAGTGAGATTAGTCAGTCACAAAGAGTGAAAAGTTGGATGTTCTCCCTAATATGTGGAAGCTAGATAGAAGGAGACTTAGAAGGAACTCCAGACAAAGAAGAAGAAAACTTTAGATGATCAAAGAAGATTTCCTAACTGAAGGAATTGGGAGGGGGGTGGAGGGAAACACACTAAAGCGCATGATGTATATATACAAACTTATAAGACTCAATCACTATGCAGAGCACTAAAGGGAGGGAACGGGGAGGGAATAGGGTGGGATTTGAGGAAGGGCTAAATGAGCAATGTGTGCTTGTATGATTCTCCTAACCTGACACTTATGAAATGTATAGTTAAAATGCACCAATAAATGAATATTAAAAAAAGAAGGGTGGTGACAATACCTGCAAAGAAAGACCGGCTTCATGGTATTTTTGTGAGGATTAACTGAGGTGCACTTAAGTGCTTACCTGGATTAAGATATACTGAATTGAAAATGACTCCAAAACAGAGGCACACCAGCAGAAGCCAAAAGGTCTTTTCTGCTCAGCAAAATGCAAAAGTCCAGGGGTAAGGCTGGATTCAGGGCGCACACGGTGTTATTGGAACCTTGTACCTCTAACAAGGTGGCAATGGTAGCTCTTTTTTTTCTTTTTAATTGGTGCATCATAATCATACATCTTGATGAGGTTCAGGGTGATAGAGGCATACATGCACACAGCACCCGTTGAGCCCTCCCCCAGCTCCCACCCACTCCCTCTCCCTCCCTACCTTCCCGTGCTCAGCATGGTGATTGGCTTTGATGAGTTGGCAGCAGTAGCTCTGATCCCTATCTCTGTTCAGGGAAAATTGCATCATTGGCTTTGATGGGTCATCCCATCCATCCCTGAGCCCGTGTTGAGGCCAGTATTGGGTTGTGTATATATGATGCTCCAGGTGGCATAGACCTGGGTTGCGCCACTGTCCCCAGGTGCTGGGGTTGGATTTAGTTTTGAGAGAACCATGTGGCTGGAAGCTGCACGCACGTGTTTACCCATAGGGGAAGGTGCTGGCTACCAGAGGAGATAAGCAAAGCAGATGTTTGGCACGAGTGCATGGCACGGTGATGGGCTTGTCTGTCAGATGCCCTGTGAGTGGCAGCTGGTACTCTGATTATCCCTGACTGTCTGCCCGTGAGGAACAGACCCCAAAGCAAGAGTCATTGTGATACTTAATTAGTGGTGCCATTCCATATTGGGAATTAAGAGTCCAGAATTCACGCCTCACCCCAGCCAGCTGTTCACCACCCCTGCGCCTTTGCCTTCGCTCTTCTCCCAGCCCCATGTCGCCCTCCTCATGTTCCTGCTAGTTATTAAAATAAGAGTCATCGTTCAAAGCCCATCTTGTCTCTGGGGCCCATTGTCTCCATCTCCTATTATGTCTCTCGGCTCAGGAGCACTACAGCTCTCACTTTTTGTACTGTAAAGCATTCTGAGTGCAAAATCTACTTAAAAATTATAAAGTGAGCCGGGCGTGGTGGTGCACACCTGTAATCTCAGTACCTGGGAGGCTGAGACAGGAGGATCACAAGGTTTGAAGCCAGCTTCTGCAACTTAGTGAGGCCCTCAACAATTTAGTGAGACCCTGCTTCAAAATAAAAAATAAAATAGGGCTGGGGATGTAGCTTAGTGGTATAATGCCCCTGGGTTCAAGCCCCAGGAAAACACACACACTATTATAAAAGTCCTGTAAAGGATCTTATCTTCTATCCATATGGGACTCTGAAATATTTACTATACAATTATTCTTCTAGATCATGGTGGTTTAGAATATGGGGCTTTGAGAGATGAGACCTGTCCTCTTCACTGACTGATGTTGGAACCTGGTGCAGATTGTGGAAATTTTTGAGCCTCAGTTTGTTCCTCTGTACAGGGAGGACAATACTACTCATTCCGTGGAGTAATGGATGTTAAGACGAGTGCCCAAGTCTCCGCAAAACACCCCCGTAGCTTCTCATAAGCAGCTTGAAAGTGGGGAATAGATCCCCACCCCACCATCTTTATCTCCAACTTTGCTCCTTTAGACATGAGCTATTATTTTTATTATAGTTTAAGGCTAACAGCAAAAATCACTGGCTGTACATACATATTATAACATTAAAACTTTATAGCTAAATCAAAGATTTGAGGGTTTTTTTTTAAATACAAGAGTCCTGTGACTTTTTAAAGTTTCAAGGTCTCCTCTAGATTGTGTATTCTATGAAACACCGCATCTCGAAGTTTCTGCCACGTTGGCTCGGATTTTGTCCTGGCGCCACCTCTGCGAACCACGTGCCTAATCCACACCTCGGAGGGGGACCAGGGGACCTGTGGTGACAAATGCCTGAGGGATTTGTCCAGCCCGTGCTGTGGAGCAAAACAAGAAGTGATGCATTACATGAGCCACAAATGTTCTTTCCCTGGAAATGGCATAAATATTACATTTTGCTGAAAAAATGATGTATGTGCAGGGGAGCCAGTAAGAATTCTCACAGAATCAGGGAAGCAAAGAGGCCCGCGAGTATCCTCATAATACAGCCTGGTTTCTGCTGACAGTACCCCAAAGAGATGACTTGGGAGGCCATGGACTGCAGGTGGGCCAAGAGATCAGAATTCTCTTCTCTTCTGTGTCAAGGGAGGGCTGGGTGGGGAGATGGAGCTAGGCTTGCAGTCAGCAGGACACAGGATTGAGCTGTCTAAAAGTTGTGCATTCTGAATAAGACATTCAATATGGTAATATATATTTTTATTGAATTTACTTATTTTTAAGAGGAGGCCTTACTCTGGTGCCCAGGCTGGGTTCTACCTCATGGGCCCCCTGCCTCAGCTTCCCGAGTAGCTGGGATTATAGTCGTGCAGCGAGTAGCTGGGATTATAGTTGTTCTCCACTGCGTTCGGCTCCCATGGTTATATTTTAGTCAGTGCTTTTTAGTTGTAAGGGGCGTGAATCTACACATTGTTTTTTCAAAAGTGGCATAGACTATTAACTTTTGTTTTGAAGTAAAATTCACATAACATAAAATTCATCTTTTTAATCACAGAGTGTACTGTTCAGTGACTTCCGGGACTTTCACACTGCTGTGTGACAGTTATCACTACCTAGTTCCTGAACTTTTGCATCACCCCCCATATAAAACCATTAAGTAGTCACTCCCCATTTTTCTCTCTCTGTATCCAGTAGCAACTATTAGCCCGTTTTCTATTTTTTTTTTTTTTGCGATACTGGGGATTGAACCCAGGGGCGTTCTACCTCCGAGCTACACCCCCGGCCCTATTTTTTATACTTTATTTTGAAACCAAGTCTCATGAAGTTGCAGAGGGCCTCACTAAGTAGCTGAGGCTGGCCGCCTGATCCTCTGGTCTCCGCCTCCCAAGTACTGAGATTACAAGCGTGCGCCACCACGCCCGGTTTATTAACCTGTTTTCTGTCTCTTGGTATTTGCCTATATTGGTCATCTCGTGTAAATGGAATTATTATATGTGAACTTTGCTTCTATCTTCTTTTACTTAGCATAATGTTCTCAAGACTCATCTACATTGTAGCAGGTATCAGTACTCCATTCCTTTTCGTGGCTCAGTAGTACTCCATCGTATGGATGTACCATATTTTCTTCATGCTATTCTTCTGCTAATGGACATTTGGGTTGCTTCCATATTTGGGCTTTTATGATGGACTACTGAATTTTGTTTCTCCATGATGCAGGGAAATTATTGTCTAGATGACTCTGTATAACCTCTCAGTCATTTGGTGCAAAGAGAATAATATAAAAGGGTCTTGTCTCAGCTCCAAGTGTGTGGGGAAGAGGCTCTGACAGGTGTGCTCACGTGGCAAAGGCCAGGAGACAGACCCTGGGAGGTGGCGTCAGAGAAGCTTTTCTGACAAACAGGAGAGCAGGGAAGACATGCCACACGTCTCTTTTACTCAGTAATAATGCTTAGCTGCCACTTATCCAGTGCCCATTCCGTGCCTCATGAGGTAGGTATTTTTCTTCATTTTATGAACCCTGATGCCTGGAACCTGTGTCCCCAGCGAGGAAATGCGCATCCTACTGGACTTAATAAAGCTTGACTATCAGGTCCATGAGACATTCTTGTAGGAGCTGTAGGACTGTGTGCACCTGTTGTCCCTCTCTGACTCTCCCAGTAACCATTCATTTCTCTGGGCTCCCACCTGACTTGGTTTACACCTCTCTCAAAGCTCCTGCGATGCCTTGTTCCCTGTAGTCCACTTCATTGTCTGGCGTGCAAGGTCCCAGATGTGAGGAAGGCAGGCAGCGTATCCATATGCATGCCTAGGACCCAGGTGGGGTGCCTGGCACTCAGTAGTTGCTCAGTAAACGGGAAGCCAGTGAGTAATGGAAGGCCCATCACTCCTTCCCACTGCTGCTAACGAACGGCCCACAGGCTTATGGTTTCATTTCTCAGTCTGAGAGAGCAACGCCATGCCATGCAGGCAGAAATGACTGATGGTTTTCTCCCAGCCTCAACTTTGTCTTCTCCACTGCGAATCTTCTCCCTGCTCAGCACAAGGATTTGCTGGTCTTTCTGGAAACCAAATGGATGGACTGACGAGCTCCTCTGCCTTGTAGATTGGCAGTGGGGCCAGGGGATATGGCAGAGAGCAGGAAGCAAGACTGGCTGTGGCCAGATACTGTAGCCCTCACCATCCCTGTGTCCCTGCAGAAACCCTTCCTTTCCTCACAGGAGCCGTGAGGACACCGTAGGTAATGTCCACTCGAGCCTCCCAGTGCCTTGTGCACGCTAGCCATGGTGCCGGTGTGTTTGTGTGTGAGTCATCAGATTACCTCATGGGCTTCCCGAGTCCTCTAGAGCTGCTGCAGCTCCTTCTAACACCTCTCCAGCCGCCAGCCTTTTTGCAATTCCACAGTCTGCTTATTTTGGCAAAGAAATGGAAATGGGGTCAGCTGACTTACGTCAGGACTGAGTGTGAAGGATCAAGTGTGTCTCTGCAGAACCGAACGGGAGAATGTGCTATAAAAAGCTGGTGTTCGGCCGCCGGTGAGCTCTGCAAGCGGCGCGCTCCGGGCTGTTGCCTGTGCAAGGTGCTCTTCTTCACAGTCTTCGTCCTCACGGCTGCAGCACGCCATGGCCACAGACCTTCTTACCCCCGGGGTTTTCTCCCTCAAAGCCTAGCAAGGATGGGACATCTAAAAAGAGCCATGGCGAGCAGAAACAAATAGCACTGGACACTGGGTTTGGGTTTCAGTATTCTGGAAAGTATGTAAAATCTGAGGACCAGGGCCCCCAGGGCTGTTGGTAGTGGTATAGTTCAGAGCGGCGATGTTCAATGTGGTAGTGTCTTAGACACCTGTGACCACTGAGCATTTGAAGGTGGGTTATTAGAAACCGAGATGTGGCCGGGCGTGGTGGCGCATGCCTGTAATACCAGTACTTGGGAGGCGGAGACCGGAGGATCTGGGTTCGCGGCCAGCCTCAGCTACTTAGTGAGGCCCTCCGCGACTTCGTGATACCTGGTTTCAAAATAAAGGATAAAAAATAGGGCCGGGGGTGTAGCTCGGAGGTAGAATGCCCTGGGTTCAATCCCCAGTACCACAATAAATAAATAAATAAATAAATAAACCGAGATGTGCAGAAATACAAAATAAACTCCAGATTCGCATGCCAGGAAACAAAAGAAGTTAAAGAAAAATTTCCATTTTTTATCGATTTAATTTTAAAATTAACGTTTTCATGTTAGAATATTATTTTTGATATGTTGAGTGAAATACAATGTATTATTAAAATAAATTACCTTCTTCGATGTGGTTACTAGAAAGGTTAAGTTGCACCTGCGGTTTACTTTTTATTTCTATCAGATAGCACTGAGTTAGAGGTTAAGAGTGTAGGCTCTGGGGACAGACTGTCCGGATTTGAACTCTGGCTCTGAATCGCTGGCTGCGTGGCCTGAGGACAGCGGCTTTCAAACCTTCTACAGAGACCAACTGTAATCACTTTATTTTATAGCACAACTCATAGTACACATATAATCCCATGTACATACTGCAATTAAATTGATGAAGTAATATTTATCCCTCACCACGTGCGATGCATTCCGATACGTTCTCTTCCATTTGACCCCTCTCCCTTCCTCTCCTGTCTGTTCGCTTAAAACAATGCTTGTCACGGCCTACTGAATTTATCTCACAATCCACAAATGAGTTGCGAGCCTTGGGTTGAAAATCCATTCTTAATTTTTGTGTCTCAGCTCTCTCCTCTGCAAAATGAAAAAAATATGACCATAATCTCTCAAAGTTGTTTTGAGAATATACATACGCTACTGTACATAGAGCCCCTAGTGCAGTACCCACTACATAATGGAGCACTTGATGAATGGAAACAAACATTTTTACAAGGAGCTGTGTGGTGGCACACACCTGTAATCCCAATATTTGGAAGACGGAGACAGGAGGATCGCAGGGTTGAGGCCAGCTTCATCAACTTGGTGAGATCCTGTTTCAAAAAATAAAAAAGCTCAGGGTAGAATGCCCCTAGGTTCAATCCCCAGTCTCACCCTGCCTCCCCCTCCACACACAACTATTATTAGTCTCTCCTTACCTGTGAATGGTAAGTTCTAAGACACCAGTGGGTGCCTGAAACCAAGGATAGTACCTAACTCTATATTTTTTCCTATACATATACACCTATGGTAAAGTTTAGTTTGTAAGTTAGACATAGTATGAGATTAATAACTAGCAATGAAATAGAATAATTATAATAGGCTATAGTAAAAGCTAGGTGAATGTGGTTTCTCTCTCTTTCAAACTATCTTATTGCACTGTACCCTTGTGATGATGTGACATGACACAGTGTCTATGTGATGAGAGGAAGTGAGGCAAAGGACATATCCACTGTGACAAAGACTGCGCTGCAGTGGGTCTGATAACCAAGACAGCTACTAGCTGAGTAACGGGTGGGTACCATATACAGCGTGGATACGCTGGACAAAAGGATGATTTAGATCTTGGGTGGGATGAAGTGTGATGATGTGAGATTTCATTGTACTACTCAGACAGCGAACAATTTAAAACGTGACTTGTTTATATCTGGAATTTTCCATTTAATATTTTTGGACTGTAATTGACTACAGGTAACTGAAACTTTGGAAAGTGAAATTTGGGATAAGGGGGGACTACTTTAGTTTTGCCCATGAACACTTAGCAGTGTTTAGTATATAGGAAAAACACACTAAATCTCACTTGCTCTTATTATTGATGTTATTATAAGTGGGTTTTTCAGGTTAATACTAATTTTAATTACCCAAAGAAAAGTTACCTGGTGGGAGACTATGCACCATTTCCATAGTGGGAAAGGGGACTTCCAGGCCAGTCCTCCTGATATGTTGTTTAAATAGAAATCTTAAAGCCATGTTTCCTAGTGTGTGTTCTCTCCTCCCTAAGTAAACTATAAATTCTCAGAGGACAGACACTGAGCCATCTGTTGTCTTGGATCCTCCTGCATTGTACCCAGGACAGAGAGGACTTTTGCAGCACAGGCTTTGGAGCCATAAAATATGAGGTTTATACTCTGGCCCTGCTACTCTGGATATATGCTCTTTGACCTTTGTCTAGCTTCAAAATGAAGGTCTCTCAGTCCTGGTGTCCTTGCCTGTGACATGGAAATAACATCTTTCTCTCCGTTGTGCATATCATACCTGCCATGGGCTGCACACAGGATGTGGAGGTTCTAGCTGTTGCTGGGTGATTTTTATGGCCTGAGATTGGTAAGTGCCATGTGAACTCCTAAGTGACTGGTGTCACCTGTGGCATATGACCAGGGCACCTCAGATTCAGAACTCTCCTGATGTTTTTGTGCATTGGCTGACCCAACTAGAACTCACTGTGCACTACCTCTGACATGGCTGGAATATGCATGAAGGCCATGTGCCCTAAACAGTGCTTCCTGAGAATGGAATTTAACGTTGTATCTGGCCTAGCTCTCAAGTTTTTTCTTGCTCAGGAAGAAAGGCAAGGTGACCAGAAACTGCCCAGCTCCCTGCAACCCATGAGCCATGGATCAGGGGTGTCCTTGGTGTGACTGGGTTATCCACAGAGCAAAGGAGCCTGCCCCCGGGGTTCTCTTCACCCAGTAGGGGCAGCTCTGTGTTCTTTGCAGTCACCATGGCCAGCAGGCCTGGCAAGTCATGCCAACTTTAAGGCCTCTGTTCCTCCATTTGTCAATAAAAGAGCATTTCATCCTGTTCACCTCCTCTGTCTCCAGCGCAGTTCATCTTCCACCTGCTCCCGTCCATATTCATCCTTCATGCCATTTGCTCTGGATCACCTGTTCTCAAATTCTGATTCCCTGATATGGGAACTTGCTAGAAATGGCAGATTCCTGGGCTCTACCCCAGAGCGATTGGATTGAGAAGCCCTGGGGATGGGACCCAGAGATCTCAGTTTTAACTAGCTGTCTAGGTAGCTCTGAAAGGGCCACAGACTGAGAACCACTGCCCAAAAAACTCAGGTTTCTAAATGAACTTGGCCCTCTCCACCTGCTGTGCGTCTCTTCTGCTTGGAATGTGGGCTGCCAACAGACTCGGCTCCCGTTGCATGACAGTTCAAGGTCCAGTACAAAGGCCATTTCTTAAGCAGCCGTTCATAATGACCCTGGTGAAATTCATCTCCCCTGGCCCTGTAGACTACAGTGGCAGATGCTATTCCTCTTAGAACATTCTGCATCCTCTTCTTTGTATTCAGTTGTTGGTGTGCTTAATGTGGTTGGTGTCTTGAGCATATGGTCATTGGCAAGATCAACTTGAATTCTGGCTTTGGATCCTGATTCTACTGTTCACTAGCAGTGTAGCTGTGAGTGAGCCCCCTAACTTTTGTGAACCTTAATTTACTCATCTGTAAAGTGGCTATCATAACAACAGCCACCTCCCAGAGTTGTCATGAGGATTAAATGAAATGATGTACTAAAAGCATTTGCGTTGTCTGGCCTTAGGCAAGTGCTCGGCAATTGTCGGCAATCATTATTGCGCTTCTAGAACCTGAATCCCATCTTCACCCTCTTTTAGTTTTGAGGACTGAGCAAGTTACCTTCTTGGTGCTCCAGGTCTTCCTCATCTGTGAAATGAGGGGAAAAGAGTGTCCAGTTAAAATGATGGTTGTAACGAAGAAATGAGATGATGAGCGCAAAATGCTGGCACAAGAGAACCGCGCAGTACAGGTCAGCTGGTACTGTCGCCACTCTCATGCTCCATAGACCTTCTACGGAAACTCTGTCATCATGCTTTGCCATGATGTCACTCAGTCACTCAGAAAATACAGCTGAGACAGAAAAGTTGGTCCTAAGGAATTGGCTGCTACCAGCCCCAAGTCATGAGCCCTCCCTCCTTGGGGAAGAACCCCCAGGCCACGCATGCTTGTCTTTTTCTGTTCCTCCACCTTTCATGTCTCTGGGTCTCCAGAGAGATGACTCCTGCCAGGTCAATGATCTTTGCTTACGTTTGTTGTTGTTGTTTTTGTGATACTGGGGGTGGAACTCAGGGGCATTCTACCTCCAAGCCATAGCCCTTTTTATTTTTTGACACGGGGTCTCACTAGGTTGCTGAGAAGTCTCGCTGCGTTGCTGAAGCTGGTCTAGAACCTGTGATCCTTCTGTCTCAGCCTCCCAAGTACTGAGATTGCAGGTAGGCACCACCATGCCTAACTTCACTCACATTTTAAAGCAATAATCTTTTGTTGTTGGATATTAAGTAGGGGAGGAGATTCTCTGGGGTGCTCTGCTTTCTTCCTCCCATTCCCTCCTCCCCCCAACCTCCACTTAGCTGGGAGCTTATAGGAGTTCATGGATTTTGATTAGAAAAGAAATCCCCTGATGAGGTGGGAGAGTTTATCTACTTCAGGCAAACCTGAGATGTTTCAGGTCCCCTTATATCTCGACTCAGTTGGGAGAGGCCTCGTCTAACCATCTCTAAAGCAGTCACCCCACATCTCTTGTTTGAATATATAAAGTTAATCTTCATCACTCAGGGGTTGGGTTGCTTTCTGTGCTTACTCTGTTGTGGTCTTATTACCGTCACTATAATCTCTTTGTTTAGCCACTCTTGAGAAAAGAGAGAGAAGGCTGCTTTTATTTACTGAATGCCTACCATGTACCAAGCTCCCTACCAGGCACTTGACAAGTGCCACTTCATCTCTACCCAACCTTAAGAGGTAGGTACTTTTATGCCTATTTCGTAGGTTGAAAGACTAAGGTACAAAGAGGATGTGGCAAGCAGGGCATCCTCTTGGAAAACCTGTGACTAAGGTGATCCTTTTCTGATTTGTAAACCTGTCTCCACGTTAATGTGTCTAAGACTGCTTAGGGCAGGACAGTAAGTCAAGTCTCCCCTGCCCTCGTGCCTGCCCTCGTGCCTGCCCTCGTGCCTGCTCTCCCCAGCAGTAGATCATGTTCTAGTCCACTCCTGACTTTTCATTAAAACTTGTCCATTCTCGGTTCCATTCATTCATCTCCGTATCTTTTTGCAAAGCCAATCTAATGAATGAATTCTAATGGAGAGTTAGTGTAAAATTTAAGTTAGCTAATTGAAGCTCCATATGGCTTAGTGTGAATTATCTTGTGTAAAATTATTATCTCTTCTTACTGCACAGTACTTGGGTTTTCCCAATGTTCTTTGCCAGAGATGAACTATAGGAGGAAATGGAGATCCACAGTTGAAGGAATGGGCCTCAGCTCCTTGGCCACCATGCTTCAGAATGGGGATACAATCCTTGTGCTCCAACTTAAGAGTGTGGTTTATTTATTTATTAATTGTACTGGGGATTGAACCCAATGGGGCATTCTACCTCTGAGCTACACTCCCAGCCCTATTTTACTTTTTTATTTTGAAACAGGGTCTCACTAAGTTGCTGAGAGTCTTGCTATGTTGCTGAGGCTGGCCTTGAACCTATGATCCTCCTGTCTCAGCCTCCCAAGCGCTGGGATTACAAGCATGCGCCACCATGCCCAGGTTGGTGGTTTTAATCTATGACTGTGAATATGGTCAGACTCTGGGGGATTGTGGTTAAGACTCCAGGCATGCTGCTTTCAGGTAGACAGGATGAGGAGGAGAGGAGGAGGAGGAGGAAGAGGAGAAGGAGGAGAGTGCACAGTATCTCATGGCTTACTCTGACTCTATTTGGGTTGCCGTCTGCCTCGGCCTGTTTTATTCTTCTAGTCTGTGGATGTGTACATGACTTTATGCTATCTAGTCTTTCAATAAAATGGGAGCCCTGGAGGAAGTGCTTCCTCTCCTCACTACACCCTTGGGGGAGGGTAAAGGCAGCCCTTCCCAGAGAAGCTCCCCTGTACCTACCAGTTTGGAAACTAACCTCAAAGCAACTGATTGCCAAACCCCTTGTCACTATGCCTTTGGTGTTTCGCACCAGCACACCACCTACACTTGGGACAGGGGAGGGTGTTTATCTTCAAAAGTAGGGGTACCATGGCTTCCCGGTGTCCCCTTATGCCAATTGCTACTTGCAGATTTCTTTCTAGTAAGTACAGATTACCTGATACCTGCGCTGTATGCTAATAACTAATTAGAGCATAACCACACTGTAGTGGAGCTGTGCAGCTCCCGGAGCTCAACGTTCAGGCTTAAATCCTCTTTCTGCTGTAATTTCAGTGGTGCATGCAGTGGATTTTATAAAGGCATTTTGTTTAAGTTTCACGTCCTGTTGGGTCTGTCTTGCAGTTTGGGCCCTGAGCATCTTCAGTATGCTAAGTCTTAGGAGAGTCTGACAGATGGGCATTGCTGTTGCTAGCTGCACCCTGGTTCAGCCGCAGCATAGAAAGAACACAGTGACAGGCGCAAGGTCACGTGGAAGGACTGACTTACCTTGCAACTCGTTAGATCAACCCCTGGACCCACCCTTGCCTCCGCAGGAAAGGTCCCATGACTGTCTTTCCACCAGGAGGCTCCCCGCCCCAATGTTCCCTAGCCCGGCCCCAGTGGATTTCCTTCCCAGTGCTTCAGAATTACTTTTTTGTTTGTGTTTTCTTCTCCTCTCTCTTGCCCCCAAGATTGTCTACTCTATTTATTCAGTCAGCAAATATTTGTTAAGCTTGCACTGTTAGGCCAAGCATCATTCTTAGAGTTAGGGACACAAACATTAACACGCCATAGAGAGTCCCTGCCTGCACTGCGCTTGGAATATGGTGGGGGACAGGGAGACGAAATAAGTAAAAACACAGTATGTGAGAGAGTGGTGCAAGAGAAGACAGGCCAGGGGTGAGTGGGGGCAGGCCAGGGGTTGCGCTACGGGATAGGGCGGTGGTCAGGGAAGCTTGTTTGATGAGATGACTTTTGAGCAGAGACCTAAATAAAGCAGGGACAATGGCCATCTGTGATTTGCTTTATTCACTGTTGTCCAATGGGCGGTGCAGAAAAGGGGCCGGATAAATATTCGTGGAATGAATAAGTGTGAAGAATAAATGAATGCATAGAAAGGAACGGACTCTAGACCCATGGCTTTTCTTCCGGTGGTGTTCCATCTCTGTGAAGGTGGGCGGCGGGTCAGTTTGTTCTGAGCAGCTCCTCTCGCTCAGTTGACATCAGGTGGTCTTCTGAGAGGGAGGCTGATGGGAAATGGAGCTTTGGGCTGGGGGCTCAATGACCTGGCCTAAACTTACTGTCCTCGCCTGTGAAATGGAGGTGGTAGTTTTGACTACTGAGCTCCTGTAGAATTTATGGATATAAAAATAATAGCTGAATAAACATATATACATAGATATGGAGATAAATAATAATACATAATAAGTTGGGATCTTGCTTTTTGCATTTGCTTTGTTATTTAATTGTTACAACAGCTCCATTGTTATTTAATTTTTACAATATCCCCTTGATAATGATACCGTTAGAAGTCCCATTATGCAGATGGGATCATCTATGGTAGCAGTTTAGTAACTTGCTCAAGGTCATAAATTAATAAACAGAAAGGCCAGTATTCAAATTGAGTAGTGTCTGATTCTGGGATCGGAGCCTTTAGCATCTTTTGATTCCTGCCTCCCTCTTTGGAATTGTCTCTATCCTGCCTTACTCCCTAGAACTCATTCTTTATAGCTTCAGCAGAGAGATACTCTTTAAGTAGGACTCATCAATAGTGGCAATTAATAATTTATTAATAACATTAACAAAGTGAAGCAATGTGGGTGTGATTTTTCTCCTGGCATTACGCCTCAGTGCTTCTCTGGCTTATTTGATTTGCTAACATAAGTATTTATGGAACAGAAAAGGCTTCGCAAGACACATTCAGAGAACACAGGGAACAGATCATGTCCTTCATGCTGCTTAAAAGAATGCCCTTTGGAAGGAGGAAGAACATGAAATCTCTTTCACCACTTTAACCAACCTTTCTATCTCAGTCTCTGATGGAGGGACACCATCTGCCAGCTCTTCTTCTGCTTAAATGCGAAGGCTGAGTGGACGCTGATTCTCACTCTATTATTATAAATGTCCATCCAATACTTAGGCAGCATTTTCCAGCCAGTTTAGGAGTTCGATCTCAATTCACCTTGTGATTCCAGAGGAAGACAGATTTTACCCCCCCTTTTGTTATATGGAAGGTGTTTACTGGGACATAGAACATTTTAATAATAACAAATAGCAAGGGCTTGGCTCATTTGGGGCACATGATGTACCTTATGAAAACAAATATTTATTTTGAAATGTTAGGTAGTATGAGTTTATACTTAATGACCATTTACTAATTTTCATCTTAAAGCGCAAACTATTGTAAAGTTATTTTAAATATGAACCCTTTACTATAAAAAGGAAGATAAGTAAAAGTCATAGATTTAATAAGTTTAAGTTTTAGCTTTTTTAAAAAAATATTGGTACATTATAATTTACCCCCATTTGCAGAAGAGAAAACTGAGATTGGGGGCATCTTAGAGAGTGATCTGTGGACCTCCTGGAGCCATGTCTATTGAACCTCTTGTCAAAGTGCAGATTCCTGGAGCCCACAACCCACCATGGTATCAGAAGCTCTGTGGGTAGGGTCTCCAAGGAGCATTTTAAACAAATTCCCTGGGTGACTTTCATGTTTGGTAAAGTCTAAGAATTTTATTTTAGAATTTATGCCAAGATGCATTTGCACAGCTTTTAAGAAATGATCCTGAGGGATGACGGTGGAGCAAGTCCAGGAAGAAGGACCAGGGCTGTGAGAGGGACTAGAACTCACGTGTTTGGGTGTCAGCTTGAGGAGTTTGTGGTGTTTATCCTGGACAAGAGATGACTTGGCTTCTCCTACCATGGGAAAGGCTGCCACGTGGGAAGGATGACGTGCTTTGTGTGGTTTCAGGGAACGGAACTAAAACCAGCGAGTTGGTGGAAGTTACAGTCAGGCAGATTTCAACTCATCATGGGCAAGAGCCTGTTAATACTCAGAGTAGCCCCCAAATAGAAAAGGTTGCTTTTAGAGTTGATAAGTTCTCCAACAATCATTTGAAATGTATGAGTTAGACAGGATTCACCGAGTTGGATACAGAAAGTATTCATGTACAGAAAAAGGTTAGTTTTCAACAAGGTATGTTCTAATGCTGGCATTTCATTGTTTTGTAATTAGTTTTTCCTCTTTTTATAAGTAATAATAAGGTGTGTGTGTGTGTGTGTGTGTGCACGCTCATGTAAGCATGTACTTATTTGCAGCTTGGTGAATGTCTGTGGTTGTTGAAGAATGTGAATGGACAAAGAAAGAACCCCAAAAGACTTGGAGACTTTTAGGTGTGCTATCAGGGGGGTTATGATTTTTACCTTGGGAAAAATTAGAGGTTAATTTATTCATTATTCAACAAATATTTTTGCATGTCTCATATGTCAGTTGCTCTGCCAGGCATTTGTGATTCAGAACTACGGGACGTAGTAAGAGGGTTAAGTCTAGTGGAGTAGACTGATTTCTAAACACAGAGTTATAATCATCTGTGGTAAGTGCAATGAGAGCAGCAGGTTCATGGTGTTATGGGAGCACCAATAAGGGAACTCCCCCAGCCTGTGGATGTATGGGGAGGAGAAGAGCATAGGGAACCATACCTGGAAGAGATGGGTCTGATTTTGACCACTGAGAGTAGTTTGGGGAGACCAAGCTGAGGGAAGAGAATGAGCAAAGACATTGGAGCAAGAATCACTAGGAGAGGAGAAAGCCTGTGCTTTTGCAAAGAAAAGTGTGAGATTCTGTAGGTCTGAAAAACAAGGCTGAGTGTAGATGTCCCAGATCACCAAAGGCCCTGTGTTCCATGCTAAGGAACATGGCCTCTGTCTTGTAGGGACCAGGGGTTCCTGGAAAACTATAAAGTAGTAGGCTGATATGGACTCATCTGCTTATGAAGAATGTCACTCTGCTGATACTTTGGAGTGGTTTTATTGTTATCTGATTTTGAGCAGATGTTGAGATGATGTTTGTGATCTCACTGGCTGATAATAATCAAGGACACAATGGAGCCATGTCAAAAAAGGCCCGTGAACTGGGGAGGCACAAACATACAAGTCCAAGACTTCTTTGTCAGGGGTACCTGGTTCGCAGTGTCAGCCCCAACTTCCTGCCACACTTCTCCATCATTATGCTATTGATCCAAGGGAGACCACTTAGGAACCTCGGCTGCAGACCTTAAACTCAGGGAACATCCTCAGCATGTTTTTCTTAATTCCAAGCACTTTTATTTAATCCATCAGCTCTACTTGTGCCTAGGGTACCATTTTTGTTTTGGTCTTCCATATCTTCCTGCCAACATCCAGGAAAAAAGACTATATTTTAAAATTGATTTAAAATATCTCTCTTTTAAAGTCTTCAGTATTTCATATGAATGGAATAGGAATGAAAAATTAACTGAGGAATTTAGTTGTATTGTGCATTGGCCAGACTCCACTTGTATACATGGACTGTATTGACTTTCTGTATACAAACATCTCTGTCAACACCAACCGTATGTGTGATGGAAATTCTCTGTTTATTTTGCTTATCAGTAAGTAACACACTTGTTGCAAGTAAGTAGGTATGACAAAAGACCAATTCTTCCCTGCTCCTTTTTGCTTATGGAGGTGTTTTGTCAAGTTGCTAAGTTACCAGGCTGAAGGATTCTGCTTTGGGGAATGGAAGTTATTTTAAAACATCTTATGGACATCCTACCAGAAAGCTTATTTGCAGTTTGGTAACACTCTACCGTTGCTGAAGAATGTGAATGGGCAAGGAAAGAACTCAAAAAGTCCTGGAGACAAACTCCACAGAAACATAAAAAGCATTCTAATCACAAGACGCTATTAACAACTAGAGTAAATCACCAAAAACAAGCCAGGCCAGGAAGCTGGAATATTTAACTAATAAATTGTTGGATATCTTTTTGGAAATCCCATGGAGTAGACTGGAATAAAGAGAAGACATGGACGTTCTTGAAGCATAGATGGTAATGATTCAGATGCCCGCTAGGCCTCTTGCCTCTTCTCTGCTGGACCAGTTCCTGCTGAGGTGTTGAGAATTCCTCAGGTACTTATTCATTTGTTTACCAAATACTTATCAAGTGGGACACTAGGGCTATTGCGGGAAGACAGATATGGAACGTATCCTCAAGGAGTGCACTCTCTGTTCTTAGACTTCTGTCTTGTGTTTGTCAGGATTCTTCTGTGTAAGTGTCAGAGACCCAAGTTCTGTCTGTTTAAGCGGAAGAGAATAAATGGCTCTAGGAACTGGGGAGTGCCGGGTGGAAGTGGACTCAGTGGCTTCAGTGATATCAGGGAGGCTGTCTTTCTTCTCCGCCTCTTGGCTTTGCTTTCCTCTGAGTTCATTCTATTGCAACGCAAATAGGATTCTTCCACATGGCCAGGAAAGATGGTTGCTAATAGATCTGCTGCAGTGGTTCAAGTTTAGGTCTCCCATGGAAGGAGGTGAATGTATGCTTTTTAATGCCTATATAGTCAACTTAGCAGAAGATTTTGGTTGACTGCTGAGATCACATGTTCATTTCTGAGCCAATGAAGCTGTGGTGGGCCAGGCCCGTTGCTTGGGCTGGGACATGATGGATGGCAGGAGCAGCTGGGTCTATAGCCAATGCCGAAGCTGGAGAGATATTTATTATATGACCCACAGCAACAATGAAACTGTATGCCCTGGTCACCTGAGTGGTCAATGTAGAAACCCCCAGAGTCCTTTAAGCCTTGTTCTTGAAATATTTACACCAGCACCTGTCAGACGCAGCCCTCTCTATTTCCTTTCTCCTTGGTCCCATTCAAGTAGAAGTTAATTTATAAGAGCAGAGTCTCCGGGCTTATCAGGGGGAAGAAAATTAACCTTTCATTCTTCCCACCAGAAGTTCCAGCCGAGGCATAACAGCTGCATTACGTTTCCTTAACTCATGACAGGACTCACCAAAGCTGATAAAACTACCACAAGTTTGGCAAGACACAAACACAAATGGCATTGTGCTCAAGGGACAGATCCACAGGTGCTCACCTTGACCAGTTTTGCGTCACGGTGGGCGATAGGGCATGCAGATGAAGCAAGAAGGTATGGCCTCTTTTCGCTAGTGAGCTTACAATTAATTTAAAGAGACAAGACAGACACAGAAGCAAAGCAGTGAACTCTAGAATGTGATAAATGTATTTGTTAGCATTCGACAATGATGTAATAAAGCAGCGAGCTATCATTATCCTCACAGAATAGAAGAGTAAAGAATAAGGAGCCATGTGAGACTATTTCGGAGAGTTTTCATGGCCTACTCTGGCTGGTGCTGTGCCTGCGGTTGTTAAGGAAGGCTTTCTGGAAAGGATGAAACTTAAAGTGGGTCTTAAAAGATAAACTGAGGAGATTATGTGCAGAGGATGGAATTCCTCCCCTGTACTGACCATGATTTACTTAGCTTCCTCCCATATAAGCTTTATGATGTGATGCTGTTGCCTTTTCCTCTTAAGGAAGGTCACTTGGGAGACTTGAAAGAACCTGAGCTCTTCTGTGTGTGAGAAGGGAATTTACAAATGCTGATGACTGGAGGGATATTAGCATAATGTACTTAGCATAAATGTATGATCTCCAAACATAAAGAGTATTAAAGGGAACTGGGATCTTTGGGGGGCCATTCCTAGCCTGAGAGTTGGATGCTAACTAGATAATGATTTCCTTCCAAACTTGTAGACTCGTGGTTGCCATGGCTACTTCCTACAAGGATAACAGCCAATATGTGAACATTACAGCTGACCACTTACAAAGCACCGGGGCCACCTCCCTGGGACCCTGGACTGTCCTGAAGGTAAACATCCCCATAGAAAAACTGGGTTCATATTGAAATCATCTGAAGGATAAAGCAAGAAGATAGGGCTTCAGACTTTTTTTTTTTCCCAAAGACTCTACGTTCCCCAAATCAGATTTTCCTAATCTCTTGATGGTCTCAAGTTTTACCATATCCTTCTGAAATGGGGGCCCGGGCTTTGCTGAGAGAGCCTGCTCCCGGGAGGTGTTTCCGGGGTAGAGCCGTGTGATCATCTGAGCATGCTGGGGGTGGGGTGTTGGCAACTGGGGTGAATGGGAGCTGCCTGTGGCCAGGCAGTGGTCCTGCTCTTGGGCCAAGTCACTTCCAGTCTCATGGGGGAAGCCCTATCCTGTGGGATTGTGAGTCGATGCTGAACCTCTTGAACAGAGGCTTTCCTTGGGAGGGCATGAGAAGGGAGTCTGGAAATGAAGGCCCCCTTCCTCTGTTTCAGACAGCTGGCCTGCAAATACACCTGAGGGAAGCCCAAGTTCAGAGGAAGAGACATCCCAGCTTGGACTCTATCCTGAAGTAGATTTGAAAATCCGCTAATCTAGTAATGAGCTCTCTGTCCTTGTGCAGCAAAAGGTTTTACCTTTTGGAATCTGGATTTCTCCAGGTGGATTAATTATAGTCATCTTATTGGCCTCAACCAGATCATTAGAATAATAATCCACATTGTTAATATCTATGGAGCTTTCTTTGTACCAGGTATTGCCCTAGGGGCTTCAATCTTATAATTTTCCTGTGTATAGGGATCTTATTATTGTAATCATTTTCCAGATAAGGAAACGGAGAGTCAGAAGAGCTAAGCAAGTTGTTTAAGGTCACACAGCTAGTGAAAGAGTCAGTTTTCCAATCAAAGCAGCCCAACTCCAGAGCCTAACTCTACTCGGCTCTGTATGGTGCCTGGCACAGAATGGGCACTCTATAAATTATAGTTGTGAGCACGGTAAGTATTGTGAAGAGACTATTTGGTGACAAAGATGGGTGAGTGTCCAGTGGGCTTTGTTACTGGGATGAGAGGTTGGCAGGAAGACCCCACCCACTTCTTTATTCCAGTCAGACTTCTCCTTGCCACAACTGGCTCTAATCCACAGTACCTGGTCTGAGATAAAGAACAGCCTGTTCCTTCTTCTTTATTTTATTTTTAATTGACTCCTAATGGTACACATTTATGGGGTGCAGTGTGATCATTCGGAACATGTGTACACTGTGTAATGAGAAAATCAGGGTAATTAGCACTTTTATCTCCTTAACATTTATCATTGCTTTGTGTTAGGAGCCTTCAAACTCCTCTCATTCTTTTTAAGAAATACAGAATACTGCTGTAAACTGTACTCACCCTCCTGTGCTACAGGACATCACAATGGATTCCTCTTATCTAACTCGATTTCAGTAGCTGTTATCCAAATTCCTTCCATCCTCCCTTCCCCCATTCTTCCCAGCCACTAGGTACTGGTCTTCTACTCTCTGTTCCTATGAGAGAGAAATAGGAGTGAGATCATGCAGTATTTGTCTTATTGTGCCTGGCTTATTTCACTTGCTATGATGTCCTTTAGGTCCACCCATGCTGATGACTGCTTTTCCTAAAGGCTTCAGATCAACATTACAGCTTTGTTTGGTGGAGATAAATGCAGGAGCTTTCTGCAGAGAAATCTGTCAAAGGAGAGTTGGTTTCTGAGGAATTAATTGGAATTCCCTTACTGTTCCCCTGACATTGGCCTGAACACTGTATTCATCCCCAGCAGATTATCATTAATCGGGTGAGCAGGGAGACAGAAACAGCTTGTGATGGCTAATTTATCAACTTCTTCAAGACAAAGGGGTGAGAGCAGGCCGAGGTACCTGGATTTACTTGGAGGGATTTGGGGTAAAAAGCCCAGTAGTCTCTGGTTTTGTGACCCTGATCTAAATGGAGAGATTAATGACTTCTGGTCTCAACAAAGGTTAGGGAGTGCCCTTTTCTTTTCTTTTTTTTCAATAAAATTTATTTATTTAATTATTTTTGGTGCTGAGGATTGAACCCATGGATGGGGTATGCTATGACTGAGCTTCATTTTGAAACAGGGTCTTACTAAGTTGCTGAGGGCCTTCTAAATTGCTGAAGCTGGACTCGAACCTGTGATCCTCCTGTCTCAGCTTCCCAAGTACTGGGATTATAGGCATGTACCACCATGTCAATATTATAGGATGTTTTAACTTATGGATTTCTTTTTCTAAGTTTATTTTTATAATTTTATTGGTGCATTGTAATTATACATCATAGTGAGATTCGAAGTGATGCATTCATATATGCACAACTCACTTGGCGTGTTTCTCTCTGGATCCTGCCCTGTGCATGTTAGTGAGATTGGTAGCGATGCCTTCATATGTGAATATAGCATTATTTAATTTGTTTTCTCCATCAAGTCTCCTTTCCCCCCTCCCCTTCCCTCCAATCTCCTTCCACAAGTTACTCATCTCTCTCTTCTTTTATCTGAAGTCCTTTTTGTTTCCTATTTTCTCTCTAGCTTCCACATATGAGAGAAAACATATAGTCCTTGACTTTCTGAGACTGGCTGATCTCACTTAGCATAATTATGTAGTAATATGTAGTATAATAATGATTATCATGAAACCCACTTCTACTAGCTGTGGGTAAATATTTCATGGCTCCACATTCTTGCTACCACTTGATATTGCTAGATTTTTTTTCCATTTTGGTGTGTGTGTGTGTGTGTGTGTGTGTGTGTGTGTGTGTGTGTGTGTAATAGAATCTTGGGATTTAAGTTTGCATTCTATAATTTTTAATGAGGTTTGCATCTTTGCATGTATTTATTGGCCATTTGAATTTTCTCTTTGTATAATGTTGGAGCTTTTTGCTTGCATGTGCCTTTTCCTTATTTATTTGTGGGAGATCTTTATATATTCTGTATGATAGGGTTTTTTGGTTATTATTATATTTGTTGCAAATATCATCTCCACATTTGTGGCTTGTCTTTTTGCTCTCTTAATGGTATCTATTGAGGAGAAGTTCTCAATTTCAATACAGCCACACGGCAAGGCCTAGAAAAGGTCAGATACAGAGTGGGAGTTGATGGAAGTTTTGTTAGATTGCATTTTTTAGATAATTCAAGGGCATTTTATTCTCTACCCTGCCAGAATGGTTGTCCAGATAAAATGAAGGGTTTTCATGACAGTGGAATTTAGACACATCCCCCTCTTTCTCTTTCCCATGGCAATGGGGTTTTTGTTAAAGCTCTGTTTATATAGCTCATAAAGAAACAATTTCAACCAAATCCAGTTGGAATCACTTGTGTGTCTCTGTGCCTGTTTGTAATCCTGACTGATAACACCCCAGATAAAGAAAAATCAAGTTGTCTCTCTAAATGAGCACAAGGAGATTTGGGCATCTGTTCCTTTTAAACTAAGCATATTTTCAGTGTCATAAAACATTTGATACTGAGTGGGTGAATGAAAATACAAAGGGATTAGAAGTGCAGTGTTTCAGTGAATATCTCCTTAATCACAGAGAGTGGGACTTCTTAATTTAAATTCCTGATTAGGCGTGTTGGGCGCGGACAGCACCACTCTGATCTCATTAGCCCGAGTGATAATGTGCACTAATTACCCCTCTTCCAAAGTCAGGGTTTCATTTATTACTTATATGAATGAACCTTTCTCTCATCCTGAACATCAGAGTAAAAAATGAGCTCAGGAGAGCGATGGAGGTGCAGGGGAGGAGTAGGAGACCTGGCACGCACAAGGGCTTCAGATTTCCACACCAGAAGCAGCGCCAGCAAGTAAGCTAACACGACTTCTAAGTTTTGTCTATAGCATGGAAGGATGTGCAGCCTGTACCATGTTCTTTCTTTCTTGTAAGTTAGTTTCTTCCTAGCCAGTGACATAAAAGTATAACAGCCAAATGTTAAAGTCTATGATGCAGGTTGATACTTGAGATTTTGGACAATAGGAGCCTCACTTGCTTGGGGCAGCCTGGCCTGCTCCACTCCTCACCCTGCCTTGGTCCCACAGGCATCTGCAGGTGGAACCCTAGAGTTTGGGTGGCCCCTATTGGCAATGCTGTGTGTACTTGGGGACAAAGGGAAGGGGGAATAGAAAGGATTTTCCATTCCTTCGAAATGTAGGGACCTGCAAGGCACTTTTGGGGTTGCCTGAATTCTTCCAGAACAGGAGGGTTATGAACTCAAAGGAGTGATTTCCAAACTGGTTTTCTAACAAGGCTCTATGTAGACTAGGAATCTTAGAGATGTTCTAATTTTACCACAAAGAAAACCAAAGCTTCTAGGAAAGAAGTTCCTCGTCTGAATCATACTCCCCAAAGTTTTCTTTTCAGCCTGTTTGGTTCAGGATGGAAGTGTGTATTAGTACAACTTCTTCAAGGATGGCTTGGCATATCTATTAAAATTAAGCATGTGCAGACCCGTCGACTCAGAAGTTCCACCCCAGAAATCTACACTGCAGAACATTTGCATAAAACTTAAAGATAAATACCCACATCATCTATGTCCATATGTAATATGGATGTATAACCTTACTCGTGTTTACATCTGTGCTATCACCTGCATCATCATTTATACATCTAGAGAGTCTTTATCAGATAATGAAGGAGAAACTCCAGCGGAGCAAGGGAGGTGTTCTAGGGGAGGGAGAATCAATGAAGGAATCACTTCCATTGACACTATGTACATATGTGAGAATATCAATGCCAATCTCAATATCCCGTATGGGGAAGTTAGGAGTGGGGAGGGGAGTCAGGGGAAAGCCCACCAAGTGCTGTGTGCATGTATGCCATCGTCACTATGAACTATGTTATGATGTGAGATCATAATGCACCAATAAAAGTATAAAAAAGTAGAAACAATGCTAATATGTGTCAGTAGGAGGTTGGTTAAGTAAACAGTGGTATCTCTCCCTGGAGGAATATGATGCAGACACTAAAAAGAAAGGAAAATATTCAAACTGGCGTGAGAAAGTGTCCAAAATTGTCAAGGGAGAAAAGATGATTGTAAGGCTGTAGATAGTGTAGTAAAAGATTATATATGTGTGTAAAAGATTATATATTATATAATGTGCATACCAGAGGTTCTTTGTGGTTATCTCCAAAGGAGGGATAGAATGGAAGCTGAACAAGACAGGCAGAGGAACATATATTTGTATATGCCTGTATTTTGGCATCATTTGAAATCTTGCAAGTAGCTGACTTTATTTTGGTAACTGGCAAAAGCCATAATGATAAACACTCTTGCCATACTGTGCTGTTAAAGATGGGGCTCTGCTAGCCAGGACTGAACACTGATAGGTTGTCGGGACTGCAAAGCAATTGGAAATCATTGCCTTAGCACACTGAACGGGTCCCTCTCAGTGACTGCTAACAAACAGCATTTCTCATAGAGCAAGATTGTCCCCACTACTAGATAATACCCTGACAAGCGCGTGTTCATAGCAAATAGAAGGTATACTCTGTATCAGACGCTGTTCAGGTTAATGCAATCCTGCCGCTGTGTTTGCAGTTGAGTCTTCATCTGCCAGTGCCGGTCTCTGCAGCCTGGTGACGGAGCTCCAGGGCCTACACATGGATTCTCTAGACTAACTTGGCTTGCACGCGCCAGATTGTCACGCTGTGATATGCCCTCCTCCCTCATCTCCTTCTTCATCAAATCACTCTTTCATTCCTTCTTTGCCTCCTTCCTTTCTTTCCTTCCTCCTCCCTTCAACAAATCTTTACCTAGTCTGGGCCACACACTGTGATGGGTGCAGTGGGAAATGAAGGAATAAATCGGGATTTCTGTTTCAGGGAGTGAGTTCACGGTCTACCAGGAAAGACCATCATGAAAACAGTGGAATGATAAATACTGATAAGGAAGAGGGCTCAAGTGCAAAATTGGAAGAGATGGTCCGTAGGGCAGAGTCTTAGCTCTGTTTCATGTTTGCCCCATGAACTTGGGCAAATTCCTTAATATCTTTAAGTTTGTTTCTGCATCTGCAGTTTGGAAATAATAGCGCAGACCTCCCAACAGCACCAAGGTGAACTAAAGCAGGCAGTGCCCTTCTTCTCCCTCCCTCTCTCCTTCCCCTCCTCGCCTCCTTCTCTTTTTTACTTAATATGAATAACGATGACACAATGATGTACACAGTGATATGGGAGCAGGAATGCAGGGACTGTGTGGAGGGGGGAGGCACATGACGTTCAAGGGGCCGTGGAGGAAGAACAGGGAGAATTTGGGTGGTAACACAGGGGAGGCTCCCAGGTGGAGGGGAGCTTTGTAGGAACACATGGCATTGTACAGGGTCTTGAGGGCTAGCTGAGGGAGGGTGCTGGGGCCTGATCTGTGGAAGGGGTGGTGTCCTCCCTGCCTTTGTCTCCCTCTCTTCCATGGGAACCCCAACCTTCTCTTTTCATTCTCTTCTTCTGGACTCTCAGGAAATGCTTTGATATCAGTGCTCTCCTCTTTAAAGTAAATTGGAAACCACTCTTTCCCTTTCACATGCATTTTTGGGGCATGCTTCCTCTTCTGTCATTGTGGAATAAAAGCTACTTTTCCCTCTTAGATGAGTTTCAGGCTTCCAAGAGCAGGAAGAATTGGCTTCCCTCTCTCCTTTCCCAGGGAAGAGCCCCTTCCACCCACTGAAACCCCATCTCCCGGGCAGCTGCCCACGGTGTGGCAGGGATGCACCTGACTCTGCCTTTGAACTCCCAAGGGCGGAGGTGATGCCTGGCAGACACGCGTTTAAGAAACCCACTAAATCATGGCCGGAATCAGCCTTTTCACTCCAATGTAGCGGAGCGAGCACTTGGCAAGGAGTGGAGGCAGGTAAGAGATGCGCACCGCAGCGGCTGTCACTCACTCTCGGCTCCGTTCCCTTCCAGTATCCCGCCCATTCATCATTCGCCAATGGCCCCACCACCGTCCTCTTACTGGAATCTAGTTTTATGGTTGGGGTCAGCAGAGCTCCCCGCGAGACGTCACCACTTCAGGAGTCACCATCGAGATTTATTCCCAGAAGACAGAAGACACACTGCTCCTTTCTAGTCAAGGACTAAAAGCCAAACTGATTGATGCCCAGGATGGAATCGCGAAGGAAGTGCAGAGCATACCGAGGCAGGCAGGGGTGCAGACTCTCAGCTGGATGCCTGCACCTCAGCGTGGCCCTGCCAGTCCCTAACACCACCATACTGCAGTTTTCCATCATCAAGAAGGAAATAGGATAGTAATCGAACCAAGGGCTTTTTGTAAGAATGTAAGGAGTTAATGTACAGAACTCTCAGCACAATGCCTGGGTCATGGTATGCGCTCACTAACTGTTTGCTATTTTTTAAATATTAAAAATGGATGCTGACATTTGACCAAAATTTAGAGTCTATAGATCTCCACGTGAGACTTGGAAGCAATGGCTGAGAATGCACAACTCCGTTATTAACAAGAAAGGCAGTAAGTGTGGTAGGCAAGCTACAAAGTGCTGCGTGTGAATCCCCGTCTTCTCAGCCCATTTGACCAACACATACCTGTCCAGTTCCCACTACATACTGTCATTCACTCTAGTCTGAAGGTTGATGTCTCCTCCAAATTCCTAAGTTGGGACTTAATACTGAATGTGATAGGAGGAAGGTAGGGGCCTGTGGGAAGGGTTTAAGTCATGAGGGATTTACCCTCATCATGGGATTCATGCCTTTATCAAAGTGGCTTGAGCAAGCTCCCTTGCCCCTCCCTTCCTCTGTGTAAGGATCCAGCAATAAGGTGTCTTCTAGAATGCAGAAAGCAAGTCCTCTCCAGACACTGAATCTGCTGGTACCTTGATCTTGGACTTCCCAGCCTTGAGAGCTGTGAGCCATACATTTCTGTTGTTTATACATCATAAGGTATTTTGTTATAGCAGCACAGATGATATAAGATATCACTCTTGTAGGTACCAGAGTGGTGAACCATCAGACAAGGCCCTCTTGCCACGTGCTGGCTATGTGGCCTTACGTGTGTTATTTACTCTCTCTGAGCTTGACCTTCTACATCAATGAAATGACACTGTTAGTAACAGGTACTTTATTAGGTGATAGCTATTGTTAATATTTACCATTACTTGGAAAACTGGATAGGGATGGCTGTTACATCACTCCAGCCAAATATAGGAGCAAACATACAAACTAGGTTATGGGGTGGAGGATATTTTTCATCCTGACTCAGGCAACTATGGACCAACGTATTCTATGACTGCACTTTACATATCTTACTAATTAACGATGTGGCATATTATCCTTTTGACCTTGAAAAGCACCAGGGTCTGTGTTGGTATCCTCTGGTCCCATGCTACCCAGACTCCTTTGCCAACTAGGACTTTTAAAACTTTTCTGATGCTAGAGAGATTTTATTGTGCAAATGTTGAAATGACTTTAGGTTTTATCTTGGGTCTCAGAAAAATAAATAAGCCAGAACTATGTCCTCTGCTTTCTTCACCTCTTCTAGTTGTTTTATGCATCCTTACTATAAATTGTTAGCTTTATTTTCTCTGGCCCTGTGCTCTCTTGGCAATTTGTTTTCACCTTACTCCAACACATACTCCACCCAGCCCTTGATTATACTTACCTGCTTACTATATCTGTATGTATTTTTACCTCATTTACTATTTATAACATTTCTAACATGTATGAACATATAAATTCATATTTAATGAGAATTCTCTGTGCCCGGGACACTGCAAAGTGCTTTAGATGCACTTTCTAGATAATAGAATATATTATTGTTATCATCTCTTATAGTTAGATATAGAATGTCCCCTAAAAAACTCACTTAATATTCAGAGTTGATATAGCTAAGTCATGAGAGTTGTAATCTCAGCAGTGGATAAATCGATTCTAATGGATTTATCTGGGTGGTGGCCTGGGCTGGCAGGTGTGGCTGGAGGAGGTGGGTCCCTGAGGCTGTGGCCTTAGCGATTATATATGGTTCCTCCTCCCCTCGCTCTCTCTCTTGCTTCCAGCCTTCAGGATGTGAGGAGTGAAGCCTTGTGCTCTCCCTCTCTCCCCTTCCCACCACCGTGCCCTGAGATCCATGGTCTTCACGTGGACTGAACCCAGAATTTACAAACACTGTGAGCAAATAAATCTTCCTTCCTCTAAGTTGTATGGTCACATTTATTAGATTACAGCTGTGAAAATGCTGACTAATACATCATCCCATTTTACAGATAAAGAAACAGAGTCCTAGGAACATTAAATAACTTGGCCCAACTCACAGAGCTGGTAGAGGGTGGGATCAGGATGGAATGCATACCCACACACTTAGCAACTAAACTCTTCTACACTGTGAACTCTGAGGCGGGCACCATGTTGAATCCTCTTGTTGTTCTCTAGAGCTTTGAGCCCAGGCTTTTGCACAATCTAGAAATTCAATAAAATTTGCTGAATAAAGTTGATTCCCAGCCCAAGCCCTATTCCAAATTTAGGACATCATTCTGTCGTACATTCAACCATGTAACCAAGAAATGTTGTTTTGGTGCTGATTCTCCATGAGACCTTCCGTAAGCTTCTGAATATCCCTCCTAGGCGCCAGCCTTCATATTATTATTATTATTATTATTATTATTTTTTTTTTTGCGGTACTGGGAATTGAACCCAGGGGCATTCTATCTCCGCACTACACCCCCAGCCCTATTTTTTATACTTTATTTTGAAACCAGGTCTCACGAAGTTGCAGAGGGCCTCACTAAGGAGAGAGAGAGAGACAGGGAGAGAGAGAGTGAGAGAGCGAGAGAGCTGAGGCTGGCCGCGAACCCGGATCCTCCGGTCTTCACCTCCCAAAGTACTGGGATTACAAGTGTGTGCCACCACGCCCGGCAGGCATATTATTTTTTAATCATGGTATTTTCCCGGCTTCTGGCTAGCCCAACACAGTTCTATGTTGCGCTCATCATTTGAGCTTTATTGGCCAAGAGATCTGGGTTGCAGCTGTTCTAGACTTTGGATGCAAGGGCATTTCTGCAAAAGCAAGTAGCCATGCTTACAGAAATAAGAGGATAAAATTTAAAAATGAAGACCAATAGTACAGAATCAGAATAGCAGAAGTGAGAAAATTTAATAATAATAAAAAAAGCTCTTAGGATCCTCAGGACCATCCAGTCCCCTCAGTGTTCACATGTGAAAAACCAAAGCCCAGAGAAGACGACGGAGTTTTCTAAGTTCTCTAGAAGCAGTGCAGCTCAGATTAGGTGAATCTTACGAGTCAAGAGATCATCTGACACATGAGTCTGAGGCTTTATGGATTGCGATAGCAGTCATTATTCTTCATGTCTTTGATTCATTGTAGGCTTAAAAAAAGGAAAATAAGAAAGAATACTCCTAGCCTTCTTTTTTTCTATATGCTTTTTTTTAATAATGGCAAATTGTGTTCATCTCTACTGAAGTGTGTGAAGGAGTATGAATCTCATTTATTCAAGCAATGGTGATTTCATGGCTATGAACAACATATTTAAATTTTTTCCAAATGAAGAAAAACAAATTGCTTGCATGGATTTGGTGGAAGTTTGTGGGATGGCTCTGAATTTTCATCAGAATTTGATAAAAAATGAGTCTTCTCTTAAATTTTTATTTATGTGTCATTAGAATTTTGTATATATGAAGATTTGTTGTTGCTTTTGCAAGTTTTCAAAAGATTGCCTCCCCTAACTGATCTGCTTGTGCAAGCACTGAACTGGAAGTCAGGAAACCCGCTCCCCGGCGGTCCAATGGCGTGCCTTTCCCAGGCACTTCATCTTCCCGCCCTTCTTAGGATAGACCGGGTTAGATCTAAGAACTCTTCTGACTCAAAATTTGTTAATGTTCATTGATACCTTTTGAAAAGAGGAAGAGGAATTTGGTGTATAGGCCCTAAAGTGGGATAATTAGTTAACCTATTTGGGGGAAATTTCAGAGTCCTGGTGATGTACCTTGACTAAAAGAGCTCTTGCCCTAATGCTTAAAAATTCTACTCCTGACACTGTTTCTTTGGTTTCTTTTGTTTGTTTGTTTTTGTTGTTTTGTGGTACTAGAGATTGAGCCCAGGGACACTCTACCACTGAGCTACACGCCAGCCCTTTTTATTTTGAAACAGGGCCTTGCTAAATTGCTGAGGTTGTCCTTGAACCTGCGAACCTCCTGTCTCAGCCTCCTGAGTCCTGGGATTACAGGCATGTGCTGCCACCCTGGGCTCACTTCATTTCTCTGAATTATGTCCGGTCCCTTTTCTTGTTGATTCTTTGAAAACCTGGATGTTCTTACCAGCCAGCCTCATTCTCCTCTTCAAATGTGTTCTTCGCTTTCTCTTGGGTGTTTTCCTGTGATTTGGGGGCAGAGGGTGTTGGGGGCTATGGGCGTCAAGCCTTGTTTTTGCTTTATTCCTCGCTTCCCTCTTCTACTCCTTTATCTGCCCCTCAGCGTCACCCGTCTCAACTTTGGGCTGCAGATTCCTCCCTTCTGCTTGGCACCCAGCACTTGTCCATCTCTTTTGGTATTCAAGAAATTCATAAATATCATTGTCTCATTCCTTCTTCTTTCACTATTTTAAGTTGTAACTTAATTTTATGTTTTAAGTGCTGGGGATTGAACCCAGGACCTTGCACGTGCTTCTCCCCCTGAGCTACATCCCCATCCCTAAAAAGTGTGTTTAGTTATATTACCACTGTAATAGTGCCTCTGGGTGGGAATGTGATAACTAATAACAGGTTTGTTAGTACCCACAAAACTCTTGGGCATAGGAAAAAATTCACTCTGACTTGCATTTTGATATAAAACCGAATTTTTAAATCTTATCTACTTTATCATAAATGTTCCCCTACATACTTCTCTAAATATTTGTACACTGCTTATATAATAGATACATCAGTAGGCACTAATTTAATAAATTACCTTTCCCCAAATGTGCAAGCATTGGTTGTATAAATTTAGTAAATTATTTAAGAGTTTATTATAATTACATCAGGCTGGTGTATCTGAAGGAATCTTGACTATTCAGACTCACCTGATGTGAATGGGAATGTTTTCATAGGTATCAGAATGTCTTAAGTACTGTAAGTGCCCAAGGCATGGAAGAGACTCTACACAAAGCATCGCAGTGATTAATAAACTGGTTATTATACTATGGTTAAAAATCCAGTTTAAAGGGTGACTATCATGGATATCTTCTTTATTTAAAGAAAAATTCTTCCATTGTTTACCTTAAGTTTGCATTCACCTTACTAGGTGTTGCTTTACCTCTTCCTGGGGTTTTAGTCATATTTATCAGATTCAAAGAAAATAAAAACACCATTCCTGATGAGTGGAAATTTGGGGATCTGGGTTGGTATCCAATTGGTTAAGATCAGGGCCTTGGTAATGTGGTCCAAGGTAATACAAATGGAAGCCATTGATCATTAGGTCAAATCCCATCTGAGGATCAAAATTTATTGGTAATGTTATGATTCTCTGCCTTTCATATGGATTTTTTTTCTTTGAAAGATGGCGTCTTTCCCAGGAATGGCGTACTGTTTAGGTTTTGCCAGGCTGGTACTACCGATTCCATTGTCCTGCCATTACGATAGAGTGTCTTGGGAGGTTGAAATTAGTGGGAATTTATGTCTGTCTTATCAGGACCTCATTATAATTAGTAGGGCCAGTTTAAGGTTTGCTCTTCTTGGAGATAAGAAGTCAAGTCCACTTATCTCCCCTTACTTGCTGGAACACAGCTAATTTCTCATTGTGGAGTGCCTGCTGGAGCTTCTCTTTAATTATTGTGTCTGATCATGGTACTAATGATCAGCGGGGATCTCCTTTTCCTTGGCTATTATGCATAACTGTGGGGGCTGCTGGCCCTTCCTGAGATAGTCTCCATCTCTTTGGAGACCACGTTCCTCACATTTTTAAAGGTTCTTGTAGACATATGCATGCTTATATACACACACAGACACAGATACACACACATATTTATATACATGCATATCTATTTTTGCTGTTAAACCAAACTATACTAATAAATACTCAAATATGTAATAGAGTGCTACTTAAAATCCATAAAATATACCTATGTCCTGTTTGTTCATTTTTTGTGTTACAACTCCTGTTTAGTACATTTTATAGTCTCTTCAGTGTGCCATTCCACAGTCACAGCCTTATGGAGGTTTTCAACTAACTGTGATTATTATTCTTTTTCTGATGCTCAGACTGGGTGCTGGGACTCCCTTTAAGCTGCCGTCTTTGCTTCTTGCCATGTCTGCTTTCTAGTAGTAATGTGGTGTCCCAGGACTATTTTGATTTTTTTTCCTGTTCCCAGATATAAGAAACTGTCCTTTTAGGAGCAATGTTAGGAGTCCTGGCTCCTCTAAATCGATAATGGTATTGCAAATCTGGGCTTTGTGAGTTCTCCTGAGTAATGGTTGTAAACAAAACCATCAGAGCTGCTTTGGGCCACACTGGCGACAGAGCTTGGAGAGATTATTTGTTTATAGTCTTCTAAGTTCATATTAAAATTTTCTAATTTAACATATGTTACACTATTTTTATAATCTGAGATTTCCAAGACTATTGAGAATTCCCATTACAGCGAAAATAATGCTGCGTATTCAGTCTGCTATTTTGAGCCAGAGAACCTTCTGCGCGTGGTTTTACATTTGCACTGTTGTGATCATTCTGAACAGAAAATATATCTTTTTATATCATTGGAACTTAAAAGACTTTTTTCACTTTTATTACAAGTCCTCCTAAGCATGCTTTTAGTGGCTATATAAAATTCCATTGTGTGGATGTGCCTTAAGTATTTTCCTTTCTTGGACACTTACCTGTTGTCCTTTTTGTTTCTATGATAAATATTGCATCAACAAACATCTCTGTAGGTGAAGGTTTTGTATTAAGTATTGTTTTCTAAGGGGGGGACTTCTCAGAATTTGAGTGAGTGTGTCAAAGGGCAGGAACACTTTAAAAGCTCTTCATATGAAAACAGAATGAGCGTACCTAGTTCATAGGGCTATAAGAATGAAAGGAGTCAAAGTGCGAAGCCCTTGGAGGAGTTTCTGGCACATGACATTCATTCAGTATCAGCTTACGGCCTTACAGAAACTCAACAGTCTTCCGCAATGCTTCCATCCATGTACACGTCTCTGAGCAGTGTTGGAGAGAGCTAGTCAGGCATTTTCTGAGCACAGAAGTTTCCAGAAAGTCTGGGTCATTGCTGTGAACAAGCATCTCTCCAGCTGGCTGGTGAGAGGGTTCCTCCTATGTTGGTGTTACCAGGAAGGGCTGAGATTTCCCATTGGAATCTGCTGGAGCGTGACTCACTCTCTGCTGCTATGCTGGGGACTGAGCCATGCCTGCGGGACTCCGTTACCTGGATTCCCACTGGACCACTGAAATGATGAAAGGCTGTGCTCTTGCGGGAGACCTCCATATCCATCTCACTGGTGGCTCCCAAGCAGCCCCAAAGCGAGAGGAAGAGTGGGTCTCAGCTCCCTGTGCCCTGTCTATGCTAAGGGATGTGGGAGGTTAGAAAAACAATCACCAAGACCAGTGCCTGCCTTCAGTGACCTTCTGCTCCTGTAGACTCTGTGCTATAGAGAGGGCTGTCATGGTTATTTTCCTGTGCACCCATCCCTGGCTAATGGAACCTTCTCTGAAGCTTGGCTGAGTCCATCCTAGGAGCTTACATTTCTTTTTTTTTTTTTTTTTGTGGTACCGGGGATTGAACCCAGGGGCGTTCTACCTCTGCGCTACACCCCCGGCCCTATTTTTTATACTTTATTTTGAAACTGGGTCTCATGAAGTTGTGGAGGGCCTCACTAAGTAGAGCGAGAGGGGGGGAGAGAGAGCGAGAAAGTGAGAGAGAGAGAGCGCGCGCGAGCGCTGAGGCTGGCCGCGAACCCAGATCCTCTGGTCTCCGCCTCCCAAACTACTGAGATTACAAGCGTGTGCCACCATGCCCCCGGCAGGAGCTTACATTTCTCATGCTCCACCCCCTCCCGGGAGCAGCCAATGGCTGACTGATGTGGACTGAGTTGTGATTCATGCTCCAGAGTACTGTACCCCCTTCCCCAACCTAAGGCCAGACTTTTCTGAGCACTGTATTCCTGCTTAGCACATTCCCCGCCCTATAATCTAATTCCCGCTCTCACAACCATCCCACTCTGCTCCTTAGTGTGCCCCAATAAATCATGTGGACCCGAATCTCCCTGTTTTGGCAAAACCTGACCTATGACTAGGAGATAACATGGATGAACAAGGTAGGGTGTTCTTAAAGGTAAAATATAGGTAAAAGCTGGATCCGTATCAAAGACCCTCCCTTAGACGAATCATGTCTAAAGGAAGAAGGAGGAAGATTAAGGGAAAGGGTCCTTGAAGGAGGCTGTATATGTATAAATATATAATGCATACATATATTTTTTAACATAAACATTTAAGAATAAACAAGACAGTTCTATATAATGACAAGTGTTATGAGAAGCCATACTGTGATGTCTTAGGGAGACCTGATGATGTAATGATTTGGAATAACTATTTTAACCCTTTGGTTCTACTCAGTGTGGTCTACACAGCTCTCCCAACACTGAAGGATGGCACTCTGGTATTCTTGTGGGTCTCCTGGCACCTGGTTTTTATAGTTGCTGCTGCCATTAATTGAACAAATAGATATTGAGCATTGAGTATGTGCTGGACATTGTGTCATGCTCTGGGATAAAAAGGCATGAAGCCAGTCTACCTCTTCACTAATTGACTTGTAGGTACATGGAGATAATAGAATGAGTTGTCTTGGAAAAGTATCAATCACACGCCTCTTCCCTTGGCTCTTTCAACTCCTGCTTCATGAAGAGGAAACTTATTACATGACTTTATTTATCTGCTATTGTATTATAGGGAAGAGAAAAAGGCCTTTAGTGTGAGCATTTCTGTAAAGGCCTAGCAATTTTATTATGACATAGGAGTCATAATGTTTTATCAAAGTCATCCTGCCTCTGTTAGCACACATTAGAAGAGGGATTTGGAAACTCCAGAACTTCATGCTGTTCTTCCTCCCAGGACTGAAAAGCCCATAGAAAAGCTCTGAGAAATATTTCAAAACAAGTTTCACAGTGTTTGATGGATAATAAACCCAGAGCCCTGAGATATATAAACTACACAATTCAATAGAATTTGTTTTTTCAAAAGCAGCTGCAAGGAAAAAAAAAAAAAACAACCCACATACACCAGACAACAGACGTCTCAGACAGCTGAAAATCCATCCCATGTTGTAGAAGAGGAAATCAATAAACACTTCCCAAGAATTAATATTCTCCACTCCCAAAGGGTAAGAAGGGACAGTTCTAGTGAGCTCAAGATGGCAGCTACAAGATGCATTATGCTCTGATATTAATTTTAAGAAAAAGTTAAACTCTATATAATTGACATGTCAAGAGGGTGAGATCTGTAGAGTACCATATGGTAAACAAACATTTTATTTTGCTCACTATTTCCTGCCCCTCACCCTCCTTCTACTAAAGCGTACACAAGCGTGCCTGCATGTACACAGACACATACTCTCTCAATGCCACTGATTCTTCCCCCGTCCCTGTGTATAATCAAGTAGGCTTATAGCTTGTCTGTGTGTTCTTCGGTTCCAAAGAGCCTACCAGATTTTTTAGTTCCCCCCAAAGTCTTGGTTCTGCAATTAATATGTCTTGTTTCATTTAATGGGAAGGACTTGGGACCTCAAAGTGACACTTTATCCTCTCCCCAATCCTATCCTGGACTGACTTCTCTGTTTCTCTCCCTTTCACTTATTCTCCTGTTCCTCACCTTATCCCTAAACTAGCCAGCTGGGGATCGATGGAGTAGGGGGCAGGAAAGAGTAGTGGAGGGATCAGAATATAGCTGCCCCACCCCCCAGTATGCCATGTTGGCATGAAGATTATTTTGAGCTGAAGTCAATTGAGAATAAACAGGTGCAGGAAGAGTTCACTGCCCTCCCTCATCTGCCTAAAAACAGGGCATACCTTTCCCCTGGAGGAAGGTCCCCCTTAGTACCAGGAAGAAAAGAGACATGTCATTGAAGATGGTGTGTCAACACCAAGATGGATTTGCATAAACAGACTTCATTAAAATAGCTCTGTGTTCCAAAGGTCCTCCCATGGATTTCCCAGGCCGTCCTCATGATTCATCATTCTTTGTAGTCCACACGTCCTCCCCTGTATTCAAAGGCTTTGCAAGCCCCAACGTCTGCTTCTTTGAGTTTCATCTCTTTACTGTGTACTTCCATGCACGTACATATTGATAAAAACTGCGTGCCTTTTCTCCTTTTAATCTGTCTTTTGTTAGCTTGACTCATGGGTCCCCAGGCTCTGAACATAAGAGGGTAGAGGAAAACATTTCCCAGCAGCAGGAAAGGGCAAGAGAGCATTTAGGAGGCTGGTGTTGGTTTCTTCTTTTTTCTGACTTCTGCAGGTGTTTGCAGCAGGCTTTCCCTTGGGCTTAGTGAACAACTCGCTGACTCTTTTTCTTGGGAGCCGCTGGTGGCCTCGTTGGAGGCCACACCATATCCAGATAGAATTTTTATATGTTTCTTACAAAGTAGGTATTACTTTTTTATGTATTACTCTTTTGTATCTTCTGCATGATTCCCAGGGAATACATAGGTCACTCCCAGGAAGCTTGTCACCCTTTGAGTCAGTGCTATTATTCAGGATTTAAAGTATGTTGCAGGTACAAAGAAGAGTTATCTACATGCCATGTTTATTGTGGCACTATTCCAAATAGCCGAGATGCCTAGGTGCCCATCAACAGATGAATGGAATGGATATGCAATGGAATATTATCCAGCCATAAAAAGGAATGAACTTATGTCATTTTCAAGAAAATGGATGGCACTGGAGGTTATCATGTTAAGTGAAATGAACTATACACAGAAAACAAACAAATGACCAGGAAACCAAAGATAATTAGGGAAGGTGAGGGGACTGGGGAAGGAGGGGGTGGCATGGGATGGTAATAGGGAGGGTGGATACAAGCAAATCACAAAAATGTGTGTCTGGAAATGTCACAGTGAACTCATTAATTATAAAATTTTAAAAAATGTTACAGTTTGTTACGGTCTCTTCCCTACAGCTCATGTCTAGACACCAAGAGAACTCTGAGCATACTTGCCCCATGTCCTTGTGGATGAGTGGCTAGAAGCCAGTGTAGACAGGTCTCCCTTGCTCTGCTACCTCAGTTACTAGCCAAAGCTTTAAGCCTTTAAATTCTTTATGTATTGGTCAGGACTTGGTTCATGACTTCTCAGATCTTTGGGAGACTCACATCAATCTCTCCTGGGAAGCTAGGTGTTAAGGGGGAATAGTCCCTTCTCCCAACTGTAACATTTGATAAAGCCTGTCATTGTGGGGAAGGCTAAATCAAAACTCTGAAACTGGGATCCCACTCACATCCTTCAACAAAAATAGAGCAAATCATAACAAAACTGCATCATGGGACAGTTCCTGGGGACAGCTACTATTACTGCCACTTTTGAGCACCTACATGAGGCTGGAGAGGCAGTCACTGTATCTTCAATAAAGTTCCCCGTCTGACCTCCAAAGGAAACTGATGTGCCCTGAAGGATAGAAAAGATCTCCGCGCACCCATCCACATAGACCCTCTGATTGTAGCTGTTGTTCCAGCTGAGGTGTCTTTACCAGAATAGATGACCATGACCTCAGGAGCATGACATGTGACCACTGATTTGGTAAGTACACTCTATCCCAGTCAGAAAAGGGAATGAGAAGCAGTTTACATTCACATGCGGTGATTGGTAATATACATCCACAGCGTTTGCCTGAGAGCCCTGTCAGCTCTCCTGCCCTCTGGAGAGATCTAGACCATCTGTCATTAGACATAGCATCACATTGATCTGGACATTGGATTTTGTTGTGCTAGTCAGGCCTGATGAACAGGAAGCATGTTGGAGACTTTGGTAAGACACGTGGTCTCCAGTGTTTGGACAATAAACTCTATAAAGATTCAGGGCCATGCACATCAGTAAAACCTTTAGGGGTTCATTGGTAAGGGCAACCCAGTTCACCCTCCAAAATAAAAGACACCGAGTGCTGTGTGCATGTATGCCTCTATCACTCTGAACTTCATCATGATGTATGATTACAATGCGCCAATAAAATTAAAAAAAAGACAAATTATTGTATCTTTTACTTCTGTTCTGGTCAGCATTCTTGCAGCTATAACCTAAAGATTGACCATGTAACTTAGAGGAAAGAAGATGTATTTTCTTATGGTTTCAGGCTCAGTCCATGTGAGGCTGGGGACCATGGATCTTAGGGCATGGCTGCAGGAGGCGGAGGGAGGGCTGTGCTCCTCATATCACAGAAGCCTGAAGCAAGAGAGAGAGCAGGGGAAGGAGGAACCATTTATATAATCCCCAAGGCCACACCCCCAGGGACCACCTCCTCCAGCCATACCCTACCGGCCTACCAGGTAAATTCATTAGAATGGGATTACAACCCTCATGACTCAATTACATCAGCTCCAAACATTAATAAGTGAGCTCTTTAGGGGACATTTTGTTTTTACCTATAACAACTTTCCACCAATAAAAGGACTATAATATCTGGTAGACCTCTTTGGGTTCTGAAAGCAGCTTGCTCCTTTCAGTGCTCATATATATATATATATATATATATATATATATATATATATATCAACCATGCAAAGGGCTGGCAGGTTTAAATGGGGCCCAGAGCAAAAAAGGATTCTGTAGCAGGTTCAGGCTATGGTGCAAGCAGCCTACTGTTGGGGAGTATACAATCAGGAAGACCCTATGGTGGTAGAGATATCAGAAATAGGAAAAGAAGCCCTGTGAGTTTTATGTTAAGCCTCAGTGTGTGAAAGAAGCTCAAAGCAGACTCCTTGCACTTCTGAATCAAGAATGATGCACCTTTATATGCCTTTTGAAAAACACCCCCTGCCATGTTTCTGGACCCTGGTGGAGATGGTGCACCATGGTTCCCCAGCATACCATGGAATCGCCCATCATTGCCTGTCAGACTCATCAGTTAATAGGGTTGGGTAGGCCCAGAAACACATAAGATAGAACTGGTATATACGGGATGAAGCACTTGTATGACTAGAAAGATGAGCAAGGTGCATAAGCAGGTAGTCCAGAGATTTCTGTCACTTACTGCTGTTGCAACTAGTCCCCCTGACCCAGCTTAAATTTCTAGATGAATGGATTTTCTCTTAGGACCAGCTGAGAGGGGAGGAAAAAGCCCAACTTGGTTTATGGGTGGGTTGACCTGGTATGTGTAGGCAAGCTGAAAATGATGACAGCCTCAGTGTGGTCTCCAGGTTGGCCTTGAAAGACAGTGACAAGGAATAATCTCACTGGGCAGAGCTGTGAGCAATGCACCAGACTGGCCATTCTGCATGTAAGACGTGGCCAGGGGTTAAGATATACATGGACTCATGAGCAGTAATAAATGGCCTGTCCCTTGAGGATGGGAGCTGCATATTTTCTTGCTATCTGTCTTTATACCTTATTTCTCTCTTCCTCTATTCTTTTCTTTAGTATAGTACTTGGAATTCATAAGCACTCATTCCTTCAAACATCTCTTCCTCCCTGCTCTGTGCTGGGCACTGTCCTAGGTGCTGAAGTGAATCAGAATCCACCATCATTCTTTTCATCTTTTTCCTCCTCCTCATTTGTAATTTTCATACACTTCCTACATACCTGGCACTAGGCTACATGTTTTATATGTATAAAACCTGCTTTAATTCTCAAAAAATTTGGTGGTGCTTTAAGATGAACCTGACACCGATGTTTAAATAACTCATCCAACCGTAGTAGCCAGTAAGTGGCTTACTAGTATTTGAACCAAGGCAGATGCATTGTTTTGACAAAAGAACCAATGCCAGTATTCTGCAACTTTTAACACTTGAAATGATAAGCCATTAGCACCATTAACATAAATAAGTTGTATTTTCCTACTTGCATTCTTTTTATTTATTTTAGTGTCCATGTGAGTAGGCTGCCTTTAACTGCTCTTGAATCTCCATTGTGCTGAGGGTTATCCTTCAGTAGTATACTTCACTGCCTGTTTGTTAAATCCACCCTTTAAGGTAGATCCTCTCTGAGCACTACAACCTGACAGTTTCTAGTTCCTTATGAAAGAGTCTTTTTTTGTTTGCTGTCTCAAAGCATCCAGCTTCCAACAACTTCCTGGGACTGTAGCAGCCACATAGCTCTGTGATTGACATATGGAAAGGTCAAATTGCAGGCTAGTGGTGATGTGGGCACATGATCTGTAAATCTGGCTTGATGCCCTTAGCTCTAACCACTGGATCAAAGAGTCACCTTAAAAGCAGGGGGCACCTGTAAGCAGCTTTTGCGTGGCAGGTGCATTGTAGACTGTTGATATTTAAGTCACTAACCATGTAATGTATACATTTGCTGTCTTGTCAGTGATCTTGGTAATCAACTGTTTGTTGTGGTTACTTGGAATTTTTTTTTTTTTTTGCGGTACCAGGGATTGAACCCAGGGGCATTCTACCTCCGCGCTACATCCCTGGCCCTATTTTTTATACTTTATTTTGAAACCGGGTCTCACAAAGTTGCGGAGGGCCTCACTAAGTAGAGAGAGAGAGACGGGG
>PVJS01000667.1:0-18633 GCA_004027185.1 Glis glis | reverse complement strand
GCTGATGTTATTATTGGTAGTAATACAATGTTGGACAATTTTAAAAGAACAGCACTGGTAGTGATATATGAGTAAATCTCCTCTTTTACTGGATGAATGTGCTTTAAATCAACCCCATGGTGTCTTCTTATGACAAGAATCACATATTGGGTGTTGATCATCTAAGCTTCCAGCAACTGTGAGACTTGACCTAAAAACTAAGTGACCTTGCATAATTAGTGGAGGATCGCAAAAATTAATAAGTTGGCACATTTTAAGAGATGACTTTATAAGATGCTAAATGCAAAGTAGTCTCACCAATTAGACAACAAATTAATAAGTCCATGTTGTATAGCATAAAATCTCCCATTCAGAAATAGACCAAGAACCATAGAAAATCACAAAAGTTCTGTGACCGTCTATGTCATAGAGGCTTAGTCATTTAATTTCTCATTTAAATTCTCCATTGTTTATAGGGCCAGAACTAGGTTGAGGCGAGCGAGGCACTTGCCTTGGGAACAGAATGTAAGAGGGTACCCCAAATCTCAGGAATCATGATAAAATTGTAATGCAATGTTTAAAAGGAATCACAATTAAGACTAAATGTCCTTGATGAATAAAATCTTGACATTTTAAAAATAAAGACAAGATTCATCTCTGCCTTATAGACTCATCTTACCCTATTCCTGGTCTTGTCTATTTATATGAGCAGTTACCTGCATCCCCCTATATTGTAAGCTTCAGGAGGAAGAAGCCATCATGACCTGTTTTCCACAGTATCTGCAGGGTCTGGTACACTGGGTGTGCTCAGTACAACTTGTTTTCATGAATGAACAGAAAATATTGTTCAGTGGAAGGAGGATCAGGCTGGCCATGCCAACCAGTCACTGTGTGGCCTTCATTAAGTCATTTCTCTGTCAGCCTCATCTTTGAAAAGAGGGTACTGAACACTATGAATCTTGTGGTTCTTTCCAGCTTGACATTCTAAGATTTGTAACAGGTATGAGGACAGTCAGTGTGGGGATTGATTCAGCCAGCCACCCAACAGAATTTATCACATACTCTTCAAGTACCTCACAATGGGCTGGATGCGGGAGGAAGTTAGGAAGCAAGGGTTCCTGACCTCCAAGAGCTCACAGTGCAGCAGGAAGGCAGACGTGTGGGGGGGAACATGGTTAGAACTGCTCTAATGGACTGCAGATGAGACATTAGGAAGGCGCCTAATGTTTCCAGGGGCAATCCATTTTCACAGGGGATTTGAGTGCAGGAAGAAGGATAAGGATCTGTTTGTTAGCCGGTGGCGGAAGTATGGCGTGCTCTAGCGTAGGGCAGAGCATGAATGTGTCTGGATGTGTCTTTCTTCCTCTTTTCCAGGGACTAGCATATAGAAGGCAATGGATCCTGAGAATAGAATGGGGCCTTTTAAAGTTAAGCTCAAGGGTAAAGGAGGAAACAGCAATTCTTTTATTTTAGTAGGTAGAGGAATTAAACTACCAGGTGTTAGTCTTTGTAGTGAAAAATATTGATCATCTTTTAAGACGATCCTTCCTGAGGCCAGATCCTCCTCATGGTCTCTGTATCCTCTCCCTGTCTGCCCTCCCCACCTGCAACTTCTCTCCCCCCTACCCAAGAGAATGATGGTCCAATTTTGGCTAGAGGTGGGACATAGGAAGAAGCAGGACCTGGACAAGATAGAGGTGTGTGTGTGTGTGTGTGTGTGTGTGTGTGTGTGTGTATGCTCATACATGGCACAGTGCCATGAAATAGTGTGGTTTGCATGCTTAGAGAATTATATGCTGGAATAAATGAATTTACCCATAATGGAAAATAATATCACCACTATTGGGGAAATAGGTTACATAAAATGATCTGAGTGGCATGAAGTACCAGGAAGTCTGGGACTGGGCTAACCATAGAAATGCTTAGGTCAGAAGGAGAGGAGTGATAAACCTATTTCTTTATATTGGAAAAGCTCCCTTGGTGGTGGTTAAATTTTACAATTTATGCTATTTTATTTACTGTCTTAATAGCACATCAGACAACCCTATGGCAGCACCCAGGGTGAGATACCCAAAACAGGAAGACAGATGAGGGCGCTACAGATGCTTTCAGATTGGATTGTTAAGGATAACCAGGTTGATCCAGGTTGACCCCCTACATGGTGGTTGATTTGCTGACCAGTTAGCATCTTGGTTAAGAAAACTGAGCACTGTTTAGAACAAAGAAAAACCTTCTTTCAGTCCTCTGGATTAAAACCTCCATTTCAGGATGACCCTCTGAGGAGCTCCTCTCCACAGACAGCTAATGCGGAGGTGAAATATAAGCTCTCAGTGCATTTAGTGTCTTCACTGTCTGGCAGTCTTTTGGGAACTCTCTTGTTTTTTGGAAAGCATTTGAGGTTGATGGCTTCTGGTGTCTGTGACCTGACATCTCACAGGTCAAACAGGAAGATAGCAGAAACAGATGTTCATTCTCTGTTTCCCTTCTCTGGGTTTCACAAAGGAAGTAACCTTTGCTAAAGGTCAGGTGATGTTTGACGTTCCTCTGGTTTCCTTCTTCTTCCTGCTGGGATCTCATTCTCTAGCTTTGCAACTCAGGTACCATTGTTTCGCTTATCTCTTGAGTTTCAGGTATTGTGTCTTTCATTTGGTCCTGCCCTGAAAGATGAAAGAGGAGAGTTTTCCAGTAATGACAATGATGCTGGCTCGGTGGCTGGGTGAATAAACCCTAACAAAAGGTAGCATTTGTAGTCATCTGCAAATGCCATTTGCTCAAATACAAAGGAGTATCAGATATTATATACTTCTTCTTGTCATGACCTAAAAATAGTAATGTCCTAAATCAAAGAGGGTCAGGAGGCTTTATCTTACAAGCCAACTGCAATCAATTGCTGCTTGGAATCCTATATAGAGGTTGCTTCCAACCTCAGTGAGAAGGAGTTCTATGATCAATTAGGCATATCTGATGAGGCACATGTGCCCGGAATTTGCATCACCTCATTTTTACTTTTTAACATCTTTTGCAGTCACAACAGCTCTTTTTGCATGCTTTAAACCTTGCCTACCAGAGTCATATGTTGCCATCCTATACAAGTAGGTACATTCTTCAGTATGGACTGTCTTTCTCTACTGGGATTTTGTAATCTATACCCCTTATTAGTGTTTTCATGCTTAGTCCTTATGGTAGCAACCAGAGGATCACTAATCTATGGCACAGTACTAGTTTTACTTATCAGTTTAGAAAATACTTTAAAAATGGTATCAGCCAGTGTTAGTGATGACAGAATAAAATGGGCACTCTATTAGAGTACTAGTAGGAATACAGCTTGGTAAATCATTTTGGGGGCATAACTTGAAAATATATATTAAAGTTCTTAAAAATTCAAACATATTCTTTGGCCTAGAACTATTTTTCCTTTTTTGCATTTAACCTCAGGACACATTGAAGAGGGTAGAAAGAATAGCTGTAATTACTCACATAAACCCTCCTCCAACTCCAGGCAGAACAATACACGGAGACATACTATTTGCCTGGGAAAAGAGAGAACAGTTGTCCTGGAGCTCAATACTGAGCCAGCCACTGTAAAACCTAGCACCAGGCAGGCCCCCACAGCCCCAGAATTCAAGACAGTTGCTGCAGAATGAGCTTCCAGACCTGCTTTAGTGCCAGGTGGGACTGTACAGATTCAGGCTTCAGGATTGCACAGTAGACTCAATCTCTGGCTTGCAGATCTGCTAAGCTGACTCGGTGGCTCCAGGTTCTGGACAACCATTAGCCGCAGGAAGACCATAGCAGTTTGAGGCTTTAGCTATCACCAGAGTCATGCCGTCCCCTGTGATCCTGGGCTTCTGGTCTGCCCCAATGCTGTACTGGCCCCAGGGTTTGAGATCTTGCCAGATAGCCTGCCTAGAATTTCTGGATGGGCTATTTATTGAAGGGCTTTCCCAAACAAAGCCAGTTTATTAATACTAGACTAAGTACCTCCTTCCTCAGTGAACTTCAGGAAAATATAGAGAAATATGTCCACTTAGTGTTGAAAATAATAAATGACAGAACAAGAGCTTTCATGGAGAGGTTGAAATAAAAATAGCAACCCCCCCCCAGAAATCATGTAGCTAAAAATAAAATGAATGAGATGAATGTTGCACTTGAGAGCTCAAGAGCAGAACTGATCAAGTAGAAGAAACTGAACTTGTAGATTATTTGAAAATATTTGGCCAGAAAAGAAAAAAGAATAAAGAATAAAAAGGGATGAAGAAGGCTTATGAGATTTAGGGGATGGCATCAAAAAAATCAAATACAGGAATCATAGGAATTCAAGCGAGAGAAGAGAAAGACAAAGTGGTAGAAAGCTTATTGAAGGAAATAATAGTAGAAAACTTCCCAAACCTAGTGAAAGATGCAAATATCCAGGTACAGGAAGGTCAAAAGTCTCCACTTAGATTCAGTCTAAACAACACTACCCCAAGTTATAATCAAGTTGTCAAAAATCAAAAACAAGCAGAAGATCCTGAAATTAGTAGGAGAAAGGAAGCAAGTAACATATCAGAGTTCAATGTGTCTAGCAGCAGATTTCTCAGCAGATACCTTATAAAGCAGGAGAGTTGGATGATACATTTAAAGTGCTGAAGGAAAAAAAGTCCTGCCAACCAAGAATACTGTACCCAGAAAAGCTGTTCTTCAGAAATGGAGAGATTAAGATTTTCTCAGACAGACAAAAGCCAGGGGAGCTCATCTCCACCAGAGCCGTCTTACATGGCATGCTTTTCTTTAAGCTGAAAGAAAAGGATACTCACTAGTAACACAAAAAGGTCTGAAAATGTAAAACTCACTGGTAAAAGAAAGTACACAGTAAAATTCAGAATATTCTAATACTGTGTAGTGTGTAAATAGCTCCCATCTTTAGTATGAAGGTTATGAGACAAAACTATCACAATAATAATAGCAACAATCATTTGGTAAGGGTATACAATATAAAAAAGCGAATTGTGACATTAAAAATACAAACTGGCTGGGTACAGTCTTGCATGACTGTAATCCCTGCTACTCAGGAGGCTGAGGCAGGAGGACTGCAAGTTCAAGGTCAGCGTGGGCAATTAGCAAGGCGCTGTCTCAAAATAAAATGAAAAGGGCTGGGGCCATAGCTTATGTTAAAGTGCTTGCCTAGTAAGTTGGGAGGCTCTGGGTTCAATTCTCAGTACTGAAAAATAATTGTATGGCAAGGGAGTATAATAAAAGTATAGAGTATTCCCCCCTGTGATCAAAATAAATTATCAGCTTAAGATAAACTATTATAGCTATAAGATTTCTTTTTTGTACTCCTCAGGGTAACCACAAAGCAAAAACCTATCATACATACGCAAAAATAAATAAATAAATAAATAAATAAAATGGGAAGGAATCAAATATCCCACTAGGGGAAAATCACTTTAACCACAAAGGAAGAAACAGGAGAGAATGATATGAACAAAGGATCTGGACAAAATAGCCTGAAAACAATTAGGAACATGGCAGTAGAAAATTTTCACATTTTCAAAAATTACCTTAAATGTAAATGGATTTGATTCTCCCATTAAACGACATGAAATGGCTGAATGGATAAAAACAAGACAAAACAAAACAAATAAACCCAACCATACGGTGTCTAAAACAGACTCACTTTACTTGTAAAGACATATATAAATTAAAATGAAGGGACAGAAAAAGATATTCCTTACAAATGGACATAAAAAATGAGCAAACACAGCTGTACTTGGATTAGATAAAATAGATGTTAAGTCAAACATTGCAAAGGAGACATATGGTGTTATTAAATAATGATAAAAGGATAAATAAGTGCTATCAAGGGATATTTATTCACATAATGAATAAATAAATACATGGTGCTGTATCCATAGAATGTAATATTCTACAGAAAGAAATATTAACAAATACCTACTGCTACATGCAATAGCATCAGTGAATCTCACACATATAGTCATGAGTAAAAGAAAACAGAACCCAAAGAATAATACTATAGTATTATATTTTCATATGTTTAAAATAAAACAAAGCTAATCTATAATTTTCAAGTTGGGATAGTCATTCCTGAAAGTGGAATGAAGAATAGTGAGAGAGGAAGCTTGAGGAGGCATTCTGGGGGGTGGGTAATGCTCTATGTCTTGAGCTGGATAGTCGGCACATGTGTTGCCAATCAGCATATTTAAGATTTGGACATTTTTCCCTATGTTTATTATTCATCAACTAAAAATTTATTGAAGAACTATACAAAAAAGTTAGTTAGCTAATTAGACACAGTTTAATGCATATTCCCAGAGGCCTCAAAAAGAATGGGTATTCTATTGTTATTAGGTGGACTGTTTTATAAATATTATTTAAATACTGTTGGTTGATGGTGTTACTTAGTTCTTTATCTGTTGATTTTCTGGGTTATGTTTCTATAAATTGTTCGGTGAGGAATTTAAGGTCTCTAATAATAATCACAATTTTTTTCTTTTAATCAATCTTGCTACACATGCGCACACATATGTATTGGTTTGGTGCATGTTTATTTAGGATTGCTATGTCTTTATTGGTGTATTGATCTTGTTGTCATTATATAATATCCATCTCTATTCCTAATTTTTTTAGTTTGAAGTCTACTTTATCTCATATTAATATAGTTGCTCCTGATTCTTTAAATGAATGTTTGCATGATATATTTTTCTCCATTCTCTTACTTTTAACCTGGTATATTATTATATTTGAAATGAGTTTCTTATAGACAGCATATAGTTGGGTCATATTATTAAACCTACTCTGCAAATAGCTATCTTTTGGTTGGTATATTTAGACCATTTATTTAACTCTATTATGTTAGGGCTTATATCTGTCATTTTTATTTTTTGTTTATTCTGTGCTTTTCTATCTCTTTTATTTATACTGCCTCCCAATGGTTACTTGTACATGTTTTAGAATGCCATTTTGACTCTTCATAGTGTTTTTGAATGTATGTCTTTGTATAATTGTTTTGGTGGTTGCTGTGGGCATTACATTATATAAATAACATTACAGTCTACTGGTGTCATCATTTTATCAATTTCAGTAAAGTATAAAAACTTTACCTTATTTTATCTCTTTACCATTCTAATTTATAATTATTTTAAATATTTTCTCTGTATATATGTAGAACCACATCAGTCACATCACAATGTTTGCTTCAACTGTCATATACAATTTGGAAAACCCAAGAAGATAATGAAAGTCTATTGTATTGATAATGAAAGTCTATTGTATTGTAATGAAAATCATATTTTTACTTAATGTGTTTTTCTTCCTTCCTGTTGTTTCTAAGTTCCTTCTTTTACTGATTCCTTTCCTTTCTATTTATTTAGAAAAACTTCTTCAGATTTTTTTTTAGGGTAGGTCTCCTGGCAATATATTTTCATAGTTTCTCTTTATCTGAGAATATCTTGATTTTCCTTTCATTTTTGAAGGATATTTTTATGGTACATAGGATTTTAGGTTGATAGTGTTTTTTTCTTTTAGTAATCTAAATATGTGTTAATTCCTTATGAAATCTATGATTTCTGACTAGAAAGCTGCTGTCTTTTGAATTAATTTTTTTCCTTTATGTAAAGTGTCATTTCTTTTTTGCCACTTCCAAGATTTTTTTTGTTTAGATTTTTCAGAAGTTTGCCTATGATATGTTTTGGTGTGAATTTCTTTATGTATATCCTAAATGTTTAGGGTTCGCTCAGATTCTTAACTTTGTAGGCTTATACCTTTTGCCATATTTGGGAAGTTTCCAGTCATTAGTTCTTAGAGAATTTCCAGCCCTGCTTTTTTCTCCTCTCTTTCCAGGACTCTGATAATATGAATGTTATATGTATATTGTTGTAGTCCCACAGGTCCTGAGACTTTGTTCAATGTTTAGTCTACTTTCTCTCGAGGCTCAGATTGTATAATTTCTATTGTCCTACCTCCTGGTTCACTGATTCTTGCTTCTGTGCCATTCACCCATTGCATTTTTTACTTAGGGTATTGAAATATTTAGTTCTAAAATTTCTATTTGATTTACTCAAGGATATCTACTAAAATTTAGCAAAAACATCAATATTCAGTTGTATTTGAATACACACCTTGCTTTGCTTCCTCTTTGCTCTCTCCTTACTCAGTGAGATGGAAACTCTACTCCCAACTGGTATAGCTAGGAACACAGGGCTCCCTCTCCTGCCAGATTCTAGGTGGTGGGCTAATTTCTCCGGTGTGGCAGGACATCATCATTTCTTCTCCTGCCTCCAGTTTCCTGTTGCTGGCATTATGTTCTGAGTGAGTTCAGCTGGGGTGTGGGGGGGGGTAGGACCCAGGCCCCACATGTGCAATGAAAGCTCTACATTGGGCAGAGTGCTGCTGAAAACACTTGTACTCTACTCGTTATTATATGTAATGCCCAGAATAGGCAAATATATAGAAACAGAGAGTAGATATGTGGTTAACTAGGGTTCAAAGAAGGGAGATAGGGAGGAGTTAGCTAAAGGGCACTGGGTTTTTTTTGATGTGATAAAAATGTTCTAACATTGACAGTGGTGATGGTTGTACTTTTCTCTAAGTATACTAAAAAACTATATTTTTTATGTTTCACAATTTTCCTTGCAAGTGTTTCTTTTTACTAGAGAACTACTGAATTTTATACGTTTAGTAGGTGAGTTCCATGGCAAGTAAATTTTGTCACAATAAAGTTGCTTAGAGAGTTAAAAAATAAAATTCCCCAGCTGGGTGCGGTGGTGCATACCTGTAATCTCAATACTTGGGAGGCTGAGACAGGAGGATTGTAGGTTCAAGACCAGCCTCTGCAACTTAGCGAGACTCTCAGTAACCTAGCGAGACCCTATTTCAAAACAAAAAATTAAAAGGACTGGGGATGTAGCTCAGAGGTAGAATGCCCCTGGGTTTAATCCTCAGTAACACACACACACACACACACACACACACACACACACTCCCACTTGTTTTTTTAAATCTTCTATTTCTTTGTTGACGATTTCCATGTTTCTGCTCAACTTTGTTTTTTAAGCTTGCCTTTACTTGTTTGTTGAAACATCTTTATGATGCTTGCTTTACATTTTTTTGTGAGTAGCTGGGCATTGTGGTGCGTGCCTGTAATCCCATTTCTTGGGAGGCTGAGGCAAGAGGATCGCAGGTTTAAGGCCAGCACAAGGTGACTTAGTGAGACCCTGTTTCAAAACAAAAAATAAAAAAGGTTGGGGCCGTAGCTCAGAGGTATAAAGGCCCTGCATTACACACACACACACACACACACACACACACACACACACACTTCTTGAGATAATTCTAACATCTGTTATCTTAGTGTGACATGCATAGTCTTTTTTTCATTCATTTTGAGATCTTTGTAGTTCTTGATGAATGATTCTTCTTTTTATTGAAATGTGGAAATTGTGGGTATTATGTTGTGAGACTCTAAGTCTTATTTAAACTTTTTGTTTTAACTGTCTTTTTCCTGACATTGCTCTGGCAGGGGAAAGGGGGGCTCTGCTTTGTTACTGTCTGGTGGAGGGAGAAGTCCAGATTCCCCACAGAACCTCTTTTGACCCCTGAAGGAGTTGTTCCTCTTTACTTCTAGGCAAGAGTGGTATTTCCCATAAATCCCTCGTGATGTCTTTTTGTCTAGGGAAGTAGACACAGTCTACTCCCCCGCAGTCTCCACTGACATCATGAGGGTAATGACCTTGCTTTTTTCTGGGCAGTGGTGAAAGTCCTGACTCTCTATTAGGCTTCCTTGGATACCACCCCAAAGGGAGCCATGGAGGAATCTTGTGACTGCCTGATAGGAATGGGAGACCAAGCTCCACGTGATCTGTGATCTCCATCGACACCACCAGGGGGCTCTTTGCTGCCCACTGGGAATGGAAGTTCCAGCTTCCTGTCAAGTCTTCCCTGACACTATCTTAGTGTGGTGCATGGACTGGAGAGCTTCATCACAACCTGGCAGGGTGGAGGAAGTCTAGGCTGTTTGCCCATAGGAGGGGAGTTGGGGCCAGAGTTTTTTTCTATGTTGTTTGGCTGGAGTAGAGCAGTTATTGTCAGTTTTTTTTTTTTTGTCTTTCTGGGATGCTCCTTTCCTGGTCCTTGACTGGAGAGAGCACACTTGTTCAAACTATTTTTTGTCTGTGCCTGTTCATGTTTCTTAAGTGTTGGATTTTTCAGTCCCAAGTCTGGCTGATATGAGAGAGAAAAAAAAAGAAGCAGGCAAACAACAACAAAGTCCCAAGGAACTCACTACCGTGTTGTACCCTGGGTCCAGAGGTCCTTGGCTGGTGTGTTTTTCTACCTTTTAGAACCCTTTTACATGGGTTTTATGTATAATGTTCTGAGCTTTTAGTTGTACTTCTGGGAGGAATAGAGAAAAGCATGTTTACTCCATCTTCCCAAAAGCCAGATCAAATTTTAATATGGAAGAAAACGAAGAAAAAACCCACCACAATATACATAAGACCATAATTTGGTGAAAAAATTATGCAAATGTACATATACACATAGGATTGTAAATATACAAGTAAACACATGCTAGACCATAGAAGAGGAGCATGTACTGGAATTTTATTCCTTTGGATAGTAATTTAGCTTCTGGATTCTTCAAATGACTAATTATTATCTTTGTAACTAAAAGGAAATATAAAAAAATTTTCCATTAAAATTGTTTTTCCTTTTATTCCCTGTCTACCTTAGACACTATTATATAGGTAAGTATGTCATAGATGTTATAGTGTTACAGCTGTTAAAGAATAAATCTCTAGGAAAATACCAAGGATGAGTTCTATATGAAATGAAAAGAAACCAGAGGTGTGGGCTTATTAAGACATCCCCTTTCCAATTATGCTTCTATGATTTTCTTTCAAGCTACTTCTAAATATAAATGGATGATAGTGCATGGATCCACTTTTCTAAGTTACCGAATTGTCAGCAAAGTAGTTCCTTCCACCATGTTTTAAGCTCTGTAAACAAGCACCTCACCTTTTTGACCCAGAAGCCTATTAGCTGGTAAATCTGTCTTTAACTGCTCAGCTTGTTAGGGAGTCCCAGGTGGATAGCATACCTCTCCTTTCCGTGTTTGGCTCCATAGCTCATGCTGAGCATGATCTTCACCCTGACACCCTTCACTGGCCCCTCCTGGAAGCTGAGGGTGATGAAAGTCATCTGTGGAGGTTAACTTAGTGGTCAGGGATGAACTTTTATGATAAGTAGAACTCTTGGGAGATGCCAGCATCCCACATTTCTGCCACCCCCTCATCCATCTGAAATTTCTTTCTATTATTAAGCCCAAGAGTTCATGCAGCCCAAACTGTATAGTGCACATTAAATTTTTTTAAGTTTTTCTTTTTACTATGGACATCTAAATGCAGGATTTATCAAAACCTTCTTTAAATACATCACAAAACTTTGGTGTATACACACAGTGGAATTTTACTCAGCCAGAAAGAACAAAATCACACTTTTTTGTAGGAAAAATGGATGAAACTCGAGAATATTATATGAAGTGAGCATAGCCAGTCTCAAAAAAGGAGTAGATGTATGTTCTCTCTTCTATGTGGAAGCTAGAGAGATATTCAGAAATAAGGGCAACATCAGATAGATGGGAAGAGACTCCAGGGGAGTGACTGAGGGGGAGTAGGGAAAGGGGGGGGGTGAAGTCATAAAGAATGCAATAGTAGAAGCAATGCTATGAATATATACAAAATTGCCAGTTCCAATCTCAAAGACATGGGGGGAGGGGAAGTTGGGAGGGGGATGGGTGGGGAGGCCACCAAGAGATGTGTACATGTATTTTTCTGACACTTTGTCCCCAATATGATATAAAATTACAATGCACCAAATTTAAAAAAGAATGTAGCTAACAGACTAGGATAAATAGTTTATCTACTGTCTTCCATGATAAATCAGAAAAATCCAGTACCCATTATTTTAAACACCCTCGCTTCAAGTATTATAAGGGCAATTTGAAAGGGTGTTCTGGCCCACTGTCCTCCTTATTCCCCACGGAAGTCACCTTTTTCATAATCTAATAGCAAAGATAATGCACTCTTGGAAGGAAAAAAAAGCACAGAAGAACTGTTTTCTAACTGCCAAGCCCGAGTTGGGAAGATCCTTCTGTTTGTTTTGGTGGTTTAATTCCCTCAATATGCACAGTTCTCCTTCAGAATTTGGGCATTGAACAAAGGCCTGTTTTTCCAGTTGAGTTACCAGGTCCCAGGAGGTCATTTTCCTACTCTGAGCAATGTCTGAGGGTCCCCCTGGATGGTTCTGTTTTCCAATGATAACCTGGTTGGTGGAAGATCTTGGCTACCTGTTGCGTATGTGCAGACCTGGCATATGCTCCCCTGTTTCCTAGAGAGAAAAAGATGGAGCTACAGATTCCAAGCTACATTTCTTGATGCCGTGGGATCTGAGTTGCCGTACGTAAAGAGACAGAGCCTGGGGAAATCGGAGAGGAAGTTTCCGCATTTTTATCCTGAGTCAGCTGGAAGACGGCCAACTTATTCATGCCCTACGCTAGTATAGAAGCAGACTTCCAAACAACAGAGTTGTTTCCCACATCATAGCCCTCTGCTAAAAGACAGCCCATGCAAATCATGACCCAACATCCATCAAGCATGGTGCGATGGGCACAGGTGTTATTTGGATCATGTTAAGGTGCATGAAGGATAAGGGGCCTGTTTTGTCAACCACAACTCTCACTGTGGGGTTACTGAAGGGACTTCTCATGCCAGAGGCAAAGATGATAATCAATAGTGCCACCACTTGAGCTAAAAGATGGTACCACCCTGAGCTCTCCTCTACAACTGAGTTGGAGCGGTCAGCTTGCACCGGAGGCCTATCTTATGCAACGCCTCTCTCCTTTTTAATATCCAATCTTACTCCCAGGCATTGGAGACAGAAATGCCCACACACTGGGTGAGGAACAGAGAAGAGGGGGAGCAGGAGAGTTGGGATTGATACTGATACCTTGTTCTTCAATACGTACCAGACACCAGCCACATCAGCATCGCCTGAGAGTTTGTTAGAAATGTCACATCTGGGGCCTCACCCCAGAATGGCTGGATCAGAATCTGCATGGTAAATGTGATTTTTCTGCATATTTATGTTTGAGAAGCACTGTCCTGGCAGACAGTCCTTGGACGAGCCTGTCCACTCATGGCTACATCTTCACTGTGCCCTTAGCACACAGTGACCTTGCCCTCTACCAGTCAGGGACCAGTCTCTATCCAAAGTGTGAATAATCAGATTGGTATAGGGAGGAGGGAGAGGGGGACAAAAACAGCGGAGACCTCCTGTCCACTGCATGTGAAAAATTCTGCTTCTAATACAATTAAATTGCTATCTTTACAGCAGGGTTCTCTCAGCATGCCAACATACATTGTGAGGAGAATATTATATGTGACATTAAGAGGAGAATATTATGTGTGACGTTGTCCATACTTTTCAAATCGCAAAACCCTGTTTTGAGGGAATACCTATGAACAGCGAATGCCTCATGGAATTCGGTATTTGGGGAGTGCCAGTCTCAGGGGAGTCATGGTTCTGGCTGGAACAGGTGGAATCAAGTTCTCCATCTTCATCTCCATATGAGGTTGAGTTTGCTTAATTGCTTGAACTTTGGATTTGCAGATTTTTCAAAAAAGTTAAGACACCTGTAGTGAAGCTATATATTACATGATAATTAGAAGCTAAAGTTAGCACATAAAACAAAAATTGCAGTTCAGTAAAAACTTTCTTTGGAAAAAACCCTTTTAGCTATTACTACAACTCTAGACAGACCTGACATCACTTAAAAAGTTCAACATGGTCTGCATTGTCTCCATTACTAGCACTTGTCAGTGTGTTTTTGTTGGTGCATACTAATTACTCAGAATGGTGGGTTTCACTGTGGCATGTTCATTTTTAGCTGAGTACCAGATCAGTATTTGGATGCCATATCATTTGAGGAGCATATATCTGTAGATATTAAAATTACACTCACCATGATGAGATGCACACACTTTTAGATGTGGGTGGGAACTAAGACCGAGGGAGAGAACAGCTCATTCATGTCTCCTCTCCTGAGCTGTGGCAAGTGAATGCACTTAGTGGGATGACCCATGGAATTATGACACTACTTACACAGTTCTGGCTCTCTCAGCACCTATTGAACTTACATGTATGAAATCTGCGTGTGCTGCAATGCCTCTGTGCTGCACATACAATTTCAGAGAGGGTTTTTGCCAAAGGAAGACCAGGAACCTGGATTCAGGGGACTCACCAGATGGCCTTGTGTGAACCTGATGTGGCCCAGAGTCCCATCCTTACAGATATAATGATTTCATAATTTGAACGACTGAGATAGTTTCCCTAGTTAATAGACACCGATGAGCATATGAACCACAACACCAATTCACATTGAGAAATATTGCTGTTGCACACAGTAGAAGGATGGTCTCAGCCCATCACTATAATCTGCTTCTAGATACCTTACCTGAGAAACCAAACTGGATTTCCCAAGGTGATTCTAAAATTTCAATGTGAAATCAAACTGAACCAAGGTCGCTAGCAAATAGACTCTGGTGGGCTGAAGAGTTAATTCATTTCTCAAGCAAGCGAATGATGCTGTTGGTTTGTATTCTGTGAAGGGTCTGTGAGTTTAGCAGCTGGGGAATTGCATGGACCAGTGGTGGACAAATCGCTTTCATGTCCCGCTGATTCACCTTTCTCCCACACGGTTGCAAGGAACTCCATTTACTCCACTTTCCAAGGAGGGCATAATAGGGTTCAAAGCCCAGTATTATTGCTGTTTTTCCATTGTGCTTTCTTTGTATAAAGAGAGGAGGGCCTTTGGCAACCTACCCAAGTCACTTTGTTGTTCCAGTTTGTGGCCCTGGTAGGAGAGCACAATAGCCAGATAGACACACTAAGATTTGGCATGGGATTTTCTTTCAAAAGGTCTCCCTCTGCAGGATAGAAGATCCAGCAGGTCTGCATCTTCACCAACATGGCTCCCTTCCCAGCTCTTCCTTTCTCGAGGGACAAAAACCACCCCTGTGGACCCAATGATTCTCAGCTATCAAGGTGAATTAAGCCATTTTCCTCCCTCTTCTCTTACCGCATAATTCTTACTCTGCTATCCCAGAAGCATGGAACATTCATCACATAACTGTGTCTTCATATTCTCATTTCTGCCGGTTGAACTAAATGTGTCCTAAGGTGAGGGTTGGCAGATTTTCTTCTGAAAAGGGTCAGATAGTAAAGATGTGTGGCTTTGCGGGCCCCTCTCCAGTCTCTTTCAACTCCTCAGCCAAAACCCTCAAAGTTTGAAAGTGACCGCAGACAATATATAAATGAATAAGCACGGTTTGTGTTCCAGTTTATAGACACTGAAACTTGAGTTTCGTGTAATTTTTATGTTTTGCCAAATCTTCTTTTGATGATTTCAAGCCATTTCAAAATATAAAGCCATACTTAGCTCATGAGCTGCATAAAAATAGGTGATGGGCTATGGTTTGCTGATCCCTGGTCTAAGGATTTGGCTGGTTTTCCCACCCGTACCACTGTCTTCTCTTGCTTCTGATTTGGTGACAGGAAATAAGACACATGACTTTATTTTCTTGTGTGTGTTTGTGTGTGTGGTACTGGGGATTGAATCCAGGGGTGCTCTATCACTGGTCTACACTCCCTGGCCCTTTATATTTTCTTTTGAGGCAGGATCTTGCTAATTGCCTAGGCTAGCCTTGAACTTAGGCTCCTCCTGCCTCAGCCTCCTAAGTAGCTGAGATCGCAGGCGTGCGCCACTGCACTGGGCACTTACTCATGTTTTGAACTTGGTTAGGGAGGTAGGATCACTTGGCAGTTATGAGCATGGACTTCGTAATCAGACACAAGATATAAATCCTAGTTTTACTTCCCCTTGGAGAAACTTTCTGAGCACCCTTTTCTTTTGTCCATACAATTCGTAATTCCTATACCTCATGAAATTCAGCAAAGTATGTGAAGTGCTCAACATAGTGTCTTTCACAGAGTATTAATGCAATATATATTGGGTATGATGATGATGATGCCGTTGTTATCAGAGGACCTGTGTTTTCCATTTCTGATTTTTTTAACCTCCTTTTATTGCAGGCAAGTCAGTTTCCTATCTGAGCCTGAGTTTTAGTTTATTTTATTACTATTTTATTTTTGTACTATTTTATTTTGTACTAGGGATTGAGTCCAGGGGTGCACTACCACTGAGCTACATCTTCATCCCTTTTTTATTTTTTATCTTGAAATAGGGTCTCATTACAGTGCCAAGGTTGGCCTCAAACTTGCTATCCTCCTGTCTCAGCCTCCCCCCAGGTAAAACCTATAACCACTTTTGCTTTTTTCTTTTCTTTTCTTTTCTTTCTGGGGATTGAACCCAGAGGTGCTTGACCACTGAGCTACATCCCTAGCCTTTTTAATATTTTGACACAAGATCTATCTAAATTGCCTAGGCTGGCCTTGAACTTGCAATCCTTCTGCCTCAGCTGGAGTAGCTGGTATTACAGGCCTGTGCTATAGTGCCCAGCCTGAGCCTCCGTTTTCAAACGAAGGGGATTTTAAAACTATGGTCAACCTCAGATCTAAAAGTGTCTATAATTTTTTTCCTGTTTATAGTGTACCCTCTTGTATTGCAAATGTATAAACATATTAAGGACGATCACTATTTAAAAGGGGTGTGTGTGTGTGTGTGTGTGTGTGTGTGTGTGTGTGATTTGCTTGCTTCAAGAGTGGACCTGAGTTTCTGGAAGGCAGCTCAGTGTTTGTGAGGAGTGGGGCAGGACATAAGAGTTTTTATTGTGGCGATTTGTGTTTAACAGAAGCGTTGACTCCTTGCCTGTCTTCTGCCTGGGCTACTTGACAGTTAACATGGAATAAAATTCTTTTGGATTTTCAGGGGACAGGTGCCATTATTTGAAAATCAGCCTGGCACTCTCTGAGCCTCTTAGTATCTCAACTCTGACACTGTGATGCTTACAGAACTAGATTTGAAGAGCCCAGGTTCAAAAAACCCCACAAAATAAAAAAAAAATAATAAAAGCCTCTAAATGTAGTTAGCATATCCTCCCCAGCTAAGTGAATGGTGCCATCCAATTCTTGCCAATTACAATGGCGTTTCTTTCTTTAATGTTTTCTATGCTGATATCCAAGTTGCTAATGAAACAGGCCCCAGCTTTATGATCCCCATTGTTGGGACTTGCTGGGCTTAATCGCTTTGTCTCCATAACAGACAGACATTCTGAACAATTAGGCAATAATAAGGAAGCAGGATGGGGAAACAGCTTATATTCTTTCATTTTAATTATGCTGAGAGTGCACCCCACAGTTCTGCATCAATGCTGAAGCGCTACTTTGATAGCATTCAATAACAGCCAACTAGAGCTGGTGAGTTTATATTTCTAATGCAAAAGATGCCCCTCCTCCATGCAGCTGTGCGGTGCATTTTCCAGAACAGCAATACTTGCTAAGCACGTGCCAGGTTTCACCTTTACTTTTCTCCACAATGATTCTGTTATTCTATATTGCTCCTGTCTTACATGTAAGGAAAATAGACTGTCTAAGTTGATTCAAGTTCAGCCGAGCATCTTGGACATCTAGTTGTTCAAGGATGTCTAAGAATGCCTCTTGAAATCCCTGTTTGCTTACATCCTTTAAAAAAATTCCAAAATACATCTATGGGAATCAGAGTTCTGTCTATTCTGAGTGTTGGAAAATGCAAGGCTAGGCACAGTGGTGCATGCCTGGAATCCCAGTACTTGGGAAGCTGAGACGGGGGATTGCCGGTTCGAGGCCAGCCTCAGCATCTTAGACCCTGTTTCAAAACTTAAAAAATAAAAAGGGCTGGGGATATAGTTCAGGGGTAGAATGCCTAAAGAATAACAGAAAAGAAAACTGCAAGGCCCTCCGGGTTTGGGCTCCTAGCTCATCCCCAACCATGCTGTATTCTATGCTCCTATTTGTCTACTGTCTCCGGCTACACGGGTCTTTTGCTCTGTGCACTGCATGAGCTCAGCCTTGCCCGATGGTCTCCCTCTGTCTTTGCATGGCTGGTCCTCTACATTCTTCAGTTTCAGCTGCAATGCCCTCTCCCCAGAGAGCCTTTCCCCCATCCCTCCATATACTTTTCTCTTCCTCCCCCCCATTTCTCATTGAATTGGGTCATTTCCTCTACAGTATGAATTGTGGTTGTGCATTTACTTCTCTGCCTGTTCGTTACTCACCTAGGTGGCATCAGGGCAGGGACTGTTTGTGTTTTATCAACCACTGTGTAACCAGGAAATTAGTGCTTGAAACTAGCAGCTGCTTAGTAAATTTGTTCAATGAATAAAAGAATGAGTAAATGGAGTCTTTTTCCTTCCCAGTATGTAATCACAGGGTCGTGTGGTCTATTGATATCTTTTCCAAACTTGCAGTTGGAGCTCAGGAGACTGCCCTGCCCCACAACACTGTGGGTCCCTTGAAGCCAGGGATTTTCTTCTTTGAATCCCCAGGGTCTAACACTGTGATCTCTACACAGTTGCGAATCAGGCAATGTAGGTGAAAAATGTGAAAAAACATTCCCAAAAGGCACATTCCTTGCAATCTGTGTTTTTTTTTTTTTTTTTT